>JAJSZK010000177.1:0-19586 GCA_022985045.1 Macadamia tetraphylla | reverse complement strand
TACTTCAATAAACAAGTTTTGAGTGGTTTTACAAACATTAATAGAGATAATATCAAAAGCATTCTATAAGAAAGCACACGATAAGCCATCAAGCCCATGCAAGGTTCTAAAACTTAGGATCAATCTATATCAACTTGGATCGAACCATAACGGACAAGTTTACTTTAAAAATCAGTTTTCATTACGCTTTTACCCTTGGGGCTTACCTGTGTGTCGAGATCAAATTGTTCAGGATCAGGGATCAGTCAAGGACGATACCAATCCAATCCAGTCAATACTAACCAATCTGATCCGAGTTTTAGATCCATGGTCCATGTGCATTGCTAGGGTCCATAGAAAAGATTGTTCTCTAGATTTCATCATCCTTAACAGAAGTTATATAATAGCCTTAAGATTCACCTATACTGACTTTGTTGTATTGATGATCCACATTTAACTCAACAACCTTACTAGTTCAAAACTACAGCTGATGCCCTCAATCACCAGTATGGATCAATTAATTGTGGAGATCAATCATGCAAAGCCCCCAGTAAATCTATCTCAAGTTGGATCCAGTTCAATAGTGAATGTTTCTTGTCTATGTCCAATAACTTGTTTACCTATGCCATTAATAAAGTCTCCACTGATCTAGATGAACAGTTGAGACCAACTTGAGGTTTCAAGAATGATTCACAAATCAGAACTGTCACAGTAAAATAGAGAATACTAACTGCTATTAAAACTTACAACAACAGCAACTGTTATCCTTTGCAGGGCGGACGGTAATGATCCAATCAGTCTTAGCTGCCACCCCAAATCATCTTATGTCATGTTTCGCTTTTCCCAAGCAAACTTGCCAACAATTGGATTCAATCCAACTCCATTTCTGGAATGGAGATGGCAACCAAAATAAGAAGGCACACCTGATAGGCTGGAACAAGATTTGTTTACCCAAACATGCTAGAGGTCTTGGACTTCGCGACTCAGTAGCTCAGAATAAAGCACTCCTGCTTAAACTCAGTTGGAGACTGCTCACTGAAGGCAATGCCCGATGGTCCCAAGTTCTTGAAAGTAAGTATTTTCCCAACAGATCAGTCTTCCCCCCAAAAAACTCTAAAAAAAAGAGGCTCCCCTACTTGGAACAGCCTTGTAAGCATCCTCCTATACTTAAACAAATGATTGTCCGCATGATAGGGGATGGTAGATCCACATCCGTCTGTATGACCCTTGGCTTCCCCAACCTCTCATTGGACCCTTCGCATCACTCTTTATCCATAGACAAAGTCTGTGTGCTCATTGATGAGAATGGTTGAAACCTTCCCAAGCTCATGGCACACTTCCCACCCAATATTTGCTCAAGAAAAACGGCCATCTCGATCCCCCCCTTTACCATCAACTGACACATGGTGGTGTCTGTTATCACAATCAAAAAAAATTTCTGTCCAATTGACAATTAAGTTTCTCACAAATAATCTCTGCGCTAATCAACATAGGATTTCCAACAGGTGCACATGCTCCTCGCTCTGCTCACATTGGTGGCGTTTCTTTTGGAAACTGAATCTTCATCGAAATTCAAACTCTTTTTGGCGGGTGGCTCAGGAGGTCTCCCAACTAAAGATCACGTGCAAAATGGAAGCCATTAGACCCAATATGTGATCTCGTTGTCATCACACCGAGAACACATGGCATATCTTTGTGTCATGGACTTTACCAAAAGAGTTTGGGCAGCCAGCCACCCACTTGGGGCTTAGGATTGAGCGGCTACAACCTCCATCCACCTCTTTGAACACCTTAGTTTTGTATTTATTTAACTCAGAGATTCTAAAGCCTTCGTGCCTAAGACCCTTTTTCATCTCCTTCATAACATGATGTTTTTTTATATGGTCCCATAGAAACAAAGTAATTATGCAAAAGGAACAACCAAATCCTCTAGGAATCATACATAACATGAATAATTGGTCCCAATGTGAAAACACAGTTCTCCCAAGAGCCTCTACCACCCAAACCCAGATTATACCAACTACCATAATTCTGCCACACAATAAATATATCTTAGCCTGCTCCATACATAAAACTGGAAAATGTAATATGTATGGATGGACCTATGGCATTTTCTCCAACACTAATACTATTTACTTTATGGCCAATCATGTGATGACAGGAAACCAAGTTGAAGCCAGTGCAAAGTCTCTCCTTTGCTGGTTGATGACAGCCAAAAACCATGGATGGCAGATCAAGGAAGTTTGGAGTGATGACACAGCCTTGGAGCCCCTAACTCAGAACTTCTCTAACCCCACCTCATGGCCTTTAAGTATTATTAGTGTGTGGCTGTATGTATATAATAATCAACCTAACTTTTTTTTCAAACTTAAGCGAAGCACGAGGTGGTGCTATCTATGCATCAACTAGCTACTACCACTTACTATAGACACTATTATCTCTAACTAATATAATATAGTTTGGTGTGAATTTACTATCAAAAAAAAAGATATAACAAAATAAACCAATTCAAGTATACTTGACAAAAACATAGTACTCATCGACAACAATGAAAGAAATAAGAAATAAGAAAAATTATATGTCTTTAACAATCATGAAAGCATGTTGAACGCTTCAACCTATTGAGCAACCTTGATGAAGACATCCTCCAAGGTGGTGTCAGACAGACCCCATGCCTGTATTGTGAACATTCTCTTTGCGATCTCAATTGCTTGGAAAATATCTGCAATCCTAACTTCATGCTTTGCAAGTTCAAACTTCTGGGTTCCGGATAAATGGTATGTCTTGATTGCATTTGGAGAGAGCTGGTGCACCAAGTTCTCCACCTCCTCCTCTTGATTCAATGTCGTTATCATTAACACATATGATTTTCCATACCTAGCCTTCAACTGTCATTCACAATAAACCAAACAAGTTTCTCAGCATTTGATATTGATTGGAATCTGGTAGCTCAGTTACATAATAAATTAGAGTTTGAATTCTGACTCCATGTCTGGACCTATCAAATAAAGTTCAAACAGACCATGAGACTATGGAGTCTCTAGGCTACAAATTTTGTTCATATTGATCCATTTGATGGCTAAGAGAACTTCTCTATGTAGGTAGAGATCTCCCCAACAACCTCCAGGTTAGAGGTCCAGTAGAGCTACGTGTTCAATAATTGCTTATGATATAGTGCTTCTCAAAAATTGAAATCATGGATTTCATGGAGGAATTTTTTTTTTCTTTCCACCACTGGCTGGTGGGTCAGATAGATGGTTCAATTTGTTCTAAACTGGGAGTTGTAAAGTCAGTAAGTTATCGTAATTACTTATGCTTTTCCTGTATAAATAAATATATGTTAAATTTACCTCTTTTGGACTTCCTATGCACCGTAAACTGCCATCCACTAAGATCCCCAATCGGTCGCAAGGAACTCTGCCTCTTCCATTGAATGAGCTGAAACCAGTGAGCACCCTCATTGGTGAGGCTTTGCGTGAAAAAAAAGAAAGGATTAAGGGAAAGAATAAAAGCTGGATAAAGGGGAAAGAATAAAAGCTAAGGCCAAAGTTATGTGTATCTAGTAATAGAACTGCAAAAGGCAAGAACCTCAGAAAACCATATGCAGCAAAGAGAAAAACAAATGTAAAAGAGTGAAGGACTGAGTATTTCAGGTGATACAAGAATTGAATTAATAAAGAAAAGGAATAAATAAATATTACTGGTGAGAATGATTGCCCTGTCTCTCTTTGCATGCTTGATAACATTCCACAAATTCTTTCTGGAAGCTGGATCTAATCCTGTGCCAGGCTCATCCATATAGACAATCTAGCAAAAGTTATAGATAATCCACAGTAAGTTGCAATACAGGGAATCTAAATAATTAATTTTAAATGTATGTTGACTAACTTTAGGATTCCCGATCAGTGAAATGGCAACACTAAGCCTCCTCTTCATCCCTCCACTGTATTTTCCCGCCTTTCTATCAGCAACACCTCCATGAAATAGATTTACACTCTTAAGGGATTCTTTCACTGCCTGAAGAGTAGAACAAAGATGAAAGAAATGAACACACTTGAAATCACTATGATAACATGACAGGAAATCCAGACTTATTTACATGATTTTGCCACAATCAGGTTTTGGATAAAACCTTTTTTCCCTTCTACAGAATTTGTGTATGGATATTCACTATTAGTTTACCACATCCAGCTTGAACTATTCACTGTAATCTTTTTCTTCGTAGATGGATTTATTAAGAGGGGAGAGAGAGAGAGAGAGAGAGAGAGAGAGAGAGAGAGAGATTATAAGTATAGTTTGAAAAATAGGAATACTTCCTACAGTAATCTATGGTTTGAGAATTTTTGTTGGCTGACAATCATCTTAATAAAGACTTATAAAAACAATTGCATCAAAAAACCCGTGCAGAAAGCAAGAATGCATCACATACCAGAAACAGCATGCTACATAAGCAATTAAAATCATCCAGTTTGGATTACTCAAGTCCTTGCATTTATATCTCATAATTCTAATAATTCTATAAATTCAAGTGATACCTATTCACTTCTCCTCAATGTATTATTCTATGTCAATTGTTTGCATTGACTGTCAATAGATACTTCAGTTGTACAGCTGTTTTTTTCTTTAAGTATTGTAGCTTACAAATATTTTCTGCTGTGATCCACCAAAATTATTTGAAATTTTCCTGGAGCTTGTTCTTTTCTGGAATTCAATTTTCTCTTTGCAGTAGTAAAAAAATTATCAGATCTATTGATCTCTATATCAAAACACAAAACAATGATTAACAAAAAGAGCATTACCAAGTGCAATGCAAAACAATGATAACAAAAAGAGCATTACAAAGTGCTTGTCCCGCCTATGTGGGGTCCTGGGAGGGTTGATTTTGGAAACAGTCCTAACCTTCAGCATTTTTTGCACAAAGTGGCCCTCTAAAGACTCAAACCCTGGCAGCCCAAACCTTTTACCATTGTTCCAAGGAATGGCCCTAAAACAATAATTTAAAGAACACCCCCTCCCCCCGAAAAAAAAAATTCAGCATCAACTCACTCGTGTTAATGCCGCGCCTTTGAGGTTCTTCAGTCTTCCATAAAATAGTAGGTGCTCTCGTCCTGTTAGTGTTTCCCAAAGCAAGCTGTGTCATAGTTCGAACAAAAACAAGGAGAGGTAAGGTAAGAAAAAATATATGTAGAAATCTATAATTAGTTGGGTCCCATGATTTATTAGATATATTTGCACTGAAGGATGATATCTGCTTACTCATGCTGTGGACAGACACCCATGCTCGTGTATATTTTGTTCATATCAGTCTGTAAGTCCACACCCTGCACAAGTGCCATTCCTGATGTTGGCTTTATGAGCCCAGTCATCTGTTACAGAGGCATAAAAACTCTTAATGTTGTTTAAAAGAGCAGAGTAACAGTTCTATTCATTTATATAAAAAGAAAAAAATCCTATTATTCGAGTTGAGAGAGAAGAGCCACAAGATGATCTTCGTAGAAACATTACAACAACAGCAACAACAAATTCAGTCTTATCCCAACTAAATGGGGTCCGCTACATGGATCCGGGCAAAAGACAAAATATTAAATATAATAGTAAAAAAAAAAGAACACTGCAACAACACAACTACTCAGCAATATCCCACCTAAATGGGGTCGGATACATGGAGCCTAGCCCTCCAAACAGCTCTATTTGAGGTCATATTAGGGTGAAGACCTAAACTATGCATGTCTTTCTTCAATACTTCTCCTAGGGTTCTTTTAGGCCTGCCTCGAGCTCTTTTAGTTCCTTCAATTTGAGTCAGATCCTTTCTCCATACTGGTGCATCCCAAGGCCTTCATTGAACATTACCATGCCACCTCAAATGACTTTCTTGGAGCTTATCATGTATCGAGGCAACTTCCAAATCAGCTCTATTATGGTCATTCCTTACGTTATCCTTCCTAGTTTTGCTGCACATCCACCTCAGCATCTTCATCTTTGCTACAATTAATTTATCTATATGATGCTTCTTAACTGCACAACATTTCGCAACATACATCGTAACCGGTCTTACAATAGTTCTATAGAATTTTCCTTTAAGCTTTAAAGGAATATGCCGATCACACAACACTTCGGTCATACCTCTCCATTTCATTCATCCCACTTTAATTCTCTGTGAAACATCATCTTCTATATCATCTCCTTTAATTTTGGTTGACCCCGAATATTGAAAATAAATCAATTTATAGGATCTCTCTCTCTCTCCTCAATTTTCACCATTTTGTTATCCAACTTAGTGTCACTAAAGTTACATACCATATACTCGGTCTTCGTTCTACTTATCTTAAAACCTTTGGATTTCAAGGTTGATCTCTATAACTCCAACTAGTGTTAATGATTGTTTTTGTCTCATCCACCGAAACAATATCATCAACAAAAAGCATACACCACCGAACCTCCTCTTGAATTTTCCTAGTTAAATCATCCATAATAAGCATGACTAAGTAAAAGCTTAAAGTTGATTCTTGAAGTAACCCAATTGTGATAGGGAATTTACTACCTTGACCTCCCACGGTTCTCACACTAGTAACAACGCCTTCACTGAATATCCTTAACCATTTCCATATACTTACTTGACACATTTCTCTTCTCTAGTACATACCAGAGTAACTTCATAGGGACTCTGTTATAGAGTCATAGGATTTCTCTAGGTAAATAAAGACCATATGAAGATCCTTCTTGCAAACTCTAAATATTTCCATGAGCCTCCTTAGTAAGCCAGGTGGCCTAAGTAGGTTCTAGGCGACTGTCGCCTTACTGTAAGGTGCAACACTTATTTATGTCAAATATCATTTAATTCATTTATTTAAGATAGTATTCATAAATAAGAAAATAGCCCCATTTGAATCCGATAAAAATAGTTTAAAAATAAATTCCAGAAGGATAAAAAGTCAACCCTCCAGTCCAAGAACAAAAACTGGATTTTTTCATTGTAGGGGTGATTTTTAATTGTCAAATGCTTGGATTTTTCTCAGTTCTGAAAATTGCATAATTTTTATCATGCTAAAACTTTACTGAAAAATAAAAGTGTTGTAAAAAAATATTTTGTTTTGATGTCCATAAATAATTTTCATTCGGGCGATTTTAACAAAATTCATGCATTTTAAAATAAGTTTGACCTATCGTTACAACTTAGATTTAAGTAATCTTAGACTTGTTAGAAAGATAGTTTTATGCTCTACCTAATACAAAAAATCTCTAAAATCATTTAACCAGTCAAACTTATTAGAGAACAAAAACATTTCTCTAAATGTTGATTTTTTATAACTTAATGTGAGTTAATATTTATTATCTTGATGTGGCTTAAAGTTGATTTTTTATGAATTGATGTGGCTTAATATTGATTTTTTTATGATACAAGGTATATGTAGCATACTAAATAATGTTAGAGAAGAGGAAAGACAAAAAATAACACTTAGGCGACTTAGGCACCTTGGCAACGCCTAGGTGGGTGACTTGTTGCTTAAGAGCTTAGACAGCTCTCCACGGCCTTGGTTCACCTTGGCGCCGTGACAACTATATGATCTAACTATCATAAAACCAAATTGGTTCTCCGAGATAGTAGTTTCTATTCTCAAGTGAGCTCCAATAACATTCTCCAATAACTGCACAATATGACTCCGTAGTTTAATGCCTTTATACTTATTAAAGCATTGAATATCAACTTTATGTTTGTAGATTAGAACTACAGTATTTTTCCTCCATTCATCTGGCATTTTCTTTGTGCTCATAATCTTGTTATGGTTCACCAAGATATACCACAAAATCCTAAGCTCTTATACACTTCTATTGGGACCTCATATGGGCTTGGTATATTGCCTACTTTCATCTTTTTTAAGACTTCTTTGACTTTAGAAACCATAACCTTTCGAATATATCTATAGCATGTGGTGCCCTGATGAGAAATGCAGTCTTCTGGGCCACAGATGCTCGAAATGTCTCCATTTAGAAGGCCTTAGAAATACTTTTCACATCTCTTCATAATGTCCTCATCCCTTACTAGCACTCTACCATCATCACTTTTGTACCTTTTTAGACCTTCTACGTCTTTAGTCATTTTCAGGTCTTAAAGCTAGCTTTCTTAGTCTGAATTGCTGCTTGAACCTCATCATTCCACCACCAAGTCTCCCTAATGGAATGGCGATTTCCCTTCGATTCCGTTAGGACATCTTTAGAAACCTTCTTAATGAAAGCCGCCATATTGTTCCACATAGTGTTAGCGTCCCCCTTAAAGTCCCATTTTCCTTGGTTGACCCCTTTATCACTGAATGCATTCAAGGTAACCCCGTTTTAAGCTCCACCACCTCATCCTAGGGAAAATAGACTTCCCTTCCTTACGAACCTGGGGAGTGAAGCAAATATCAATGACCAAAAATCTATTTTGAGTGGACAAGCTCTCCCCAGGTATCACCTTACAATCCTTACATATCTATCGGACCTTCTAGTGAGAAAGAAATCTATTTGGCTAATATGGTCCCCACCTTTACAGGTAAATATATGCTCATTTCTTATAGGTAATTAATTATATGCTCCTCCTTTAAAACAAGTGTTTACAATGGATAAATCATATGTGACAGAACAATCTAAAACTAAGATCCCCTTTCATTCCTCTCACCAAAACCATAGCCTCCATATACATCCTCATATCCTCTACGGTTTCTCCCAACATGTCCATTCAGATCACCCCCTATAATAATACTTTCTTCTTAGCTAGAACTTTGCAGTAAACCATCCATTTGTTCCCAAAATGTATCTTACTACTTTCATCCAATGTTACTTGGGGTCATGGTTTAAAGTATTGGTCAGTATTTTTTCGGCCGATACATATCGGTATCCAATATGGACTGATAAAATACACTTTTTAAAGAAAAAAATAAGTGTATCCTTGTGTATTGATACGTATCGGCCGACACATTGATACCCACCGATACACAAGCGTTACTCACTAATACATACCGATACTTAAGATACATATCTACATAACACATTTCACTTTTGAAACAAAGCCTGTTCTTCTCATTGATAGTACTTAAGAGTTAAGTTTCCAAATTTTAAGCACAACTCAACAATTGAACTCCCTTTCATTTCTTGAACTTGGGGCTTTTAATCGTTCATAGAAAAAACTCAAAATATACAATCAAACTGATGTTTAGAGGATTGAAGCATTAAAAATCATCCATTGAAGCTAAATATAGTGCAAGATAGGTAAGTTGAAAAAACTTGAATTTTTTTCTGCAAATCTTTGTTAAACTTCTGTTTTTTGCTATGTTTGAGTAGATTTTGGTAAAACAAACTAAAACATTTGCATCAAACATGAATTATTACATCAACTTTTAGAAATATATTTTAAAATTTCATAGAAAATCGATAATAAACTATTACTATATATAAGAAACCTTCGTTTATAACAGTTTCAATTGCATGCACTTGTCTCTCAGTAAGGTGTTCTCCATTTTAGTGCATATGCGTAATACATGTTATTTATACTATCTTTTATGCAAAAGTGTATTCCATGTGTATCTTGTCCATTCATGGGTGTATCTTTGATACGGTAAGATACGATATGCTATGATACGTCTCTTAAAATGACCTGACAGATGCGGCATCCGATACCAATACTTTAATCCTTGCTTGGGGTTTCTAAGCACTAATATATTGACAACTTCTTTCTCCAGCACAATTTTAATGGATATAATCCTATGTCCAAGTCTTTGTACATCCACCACATCATTCTTTATGTCTTTATCCACTACTATTCCCACTCCATTTCTATTACTTTTATCCCCCCGTATACCAAAGTTTAAACTTTATAGTCATCCAACTCCTTAGCTTTGTAACCTTCCAACTAGTCTCTTGAATAAGAGCTATATTAATCCTTCTTCTCACGACATCTATTAGTTCTACAAATATAAGAAACTGTATACAAGGACTCAATTCCTCCTAATTGCAGAATCAGACGCTTAAAAAAATGTATAAAATCTTTGAACAATCCTTATTGACAACACCCAACACAAAAATAAAGGCAAGTTTTAAAAAGTGATTGGTATGATTCCCTAATGGCTGTTGACTCTTGCTATTACGAAACAATAGAAAGGCATGTGTTATATGTAGTTATTTGAGGGGACCATGTAGCCAACCTCATTAAGTTGGGATAAGGCTCAGTTTGTTGTTGTTGACTGTGTCACTCCAAAAAGTTTGAAATTTACGAATAACAGCCAATATAACAGGGACAACAGTTAACTACTCTCTGTTACATTTATGCTATTATTAATGATATAACCTAACAGCTACTGGTTGTTACTGTTGTAGAACCGCTATAACAGAGACAACAGTTAATAATGTCAGTTATGTTTTATGATATTATTAATTACATAACCTAACCACTACTGGCTGTCTCCTTTGTAAAGAGTGTAAATGGAATCTGAAGCTATGATTCACAAAGAAAGGCCTATGTCTTTTATAAGACAGAAACAATGAGCATTCTACTTACCACATTAATGAAAGAGGTTTTCCCAGCACCATTAGGTCCAAGCATACCAAAGCATTCCCCTCTGGACAAAGCAAGAGATAACCCTCCAATTGCAAGTTTATCATGATTTCCATCCTTCCCTGGATACACTTTTTATGTTGTCACAGACAACAGCATAACTTGTACTGGATTCAAGGAGTAACTGTTCAACTTTCTCCCTCTACATAGAGAAGATAAACATTATCCATAAATAGAACATTAGAAAAATAGCATTTCAAGAGTCTGATCCACCAATGTCATTGTGGAGTACATGCAAAGAGTGGAACCCAGGACTTAAAGATTCCTAACCATAAATTTGTCCATCCAGTAAAAACAAATTGATTCAAAATGCTACGGCAAACAACAACAAATATCTACATAGAAAAACATGACTGTCGATGAACGGTGAGGAAAACCCAATCACTTGAAAATATCTCATAGAAGTGAATTTTAGTTCAGCCACCTCCCCCTCAAGGTTCACCATGTGTAATGTCTATGCCATTAGTGGATAAATCAAGTGGTATTTTATATGGGCGATTTTCTTCTTCAAAAAGCAGCTCCTATAAATAAGAGGGCATGCATAATTTGCAAGTGAGCAGTTACCTCTTGGAAGACATCAGGTTTCTCCATTTGAGCTAAAACCGTAGATCCTTGTCTTTGCATGCTAGGCTTCGAAGAAGATGGTAATTTCTTCTTCTGGACACTTCGCAAGAAAAAAAGAGGATGCTTTTGCATGCCACCTCCAGATGATACCACTTGATCTAAATAATATGTGACGAGAAGGACCACAAACCATTCCAAAATCATGAGAATTAAAACCTTTCTCATTCCATTTGTGTTATCATTCAGATCTTTCCACCTCATCCCAACAGGAATTCCCGGTTGAACATATTGCCCAAATTCATATATAACACGGTATAGAGAAAAGGCAGGAAATAACTCCATAACTATAATCCAATGCCCTACAACAGGAAATTCAGGATGATAATGATTAGGGATTGATGAATAGTATGAATATATAAAGATTGACTAGATGAATACAAAATACAACTGTAAGAGATCTCCGGGCTACAAATTGGTGAGATATGAAGACCGTAGATACTGTCATACAACATCAGAATAGCACTTTTGGTGCTCATGAGCCTCAAGTGAATGGATTGCAAATGAAAGTCTTATAGTCTACAACTCAATCCTGAATGGGATGATCCGCTCATCTGATTTGCCATTTCTTTTGGACAATCAGAAAATTATTGCCTACGGGGAAGAAAAATAAGTAAATAAATAAAATAAGAAGATCATCAGATGGATCTATCACCATTTCAACAGCGTGATTTTCGGTCTTATGTATCATTATTAGCCAAGGAATCAAGGACCAGGATGTGCCAATGGACAATTCAATCTACAGACAGGATCGATTTTGTCAAAGGAATTGTCCAACCTTGGTCCGGGCTCCTGATCCATTGAACCATGATATAGGTAGCAACAAGATTCAATAAAAGTAGATTCATGGATATATTTCAATTCTAAAAGTGCAAAAAACATCTTCAAAAACAGTAACAAAACTGTTTTGCTTCCCCCAGTCCCCTAAAAAAAGATTCTCATACTCACCTGGAAAGGAATTATCTTCAAGAAATGTCTGGAAAAGAAAAGCTCCTAAGAGCCCCGATCCAAAGACGCATATGTGCCCTATTGCTGTCATCATCAAATTTCAACCATAAACATGAGTCTATTGTTGTTGTAAGCCAACAACAGAGGCTTTACTGCAAGTAAAATGTGTCCAGTTGAGGTCAAACCTGTAGCAGTCTTAACATTTGAAAAACCGTTGCTGCTAAAAATGCGAATGAAACTTGCAAGTTAATATAGATGAAGTAAAACACAAATTGTATACTGTAGTCATTCATCGTGAAGGTATTTAACCCTGTAAGGAATAGATCTGAGTTAGACAACACTTTCAGTTTTGAAAGCCATGTAGAGCAGATTGATTCCAGGGGTCGTATCTCACCTACAAGTGAGCCAAATATGGCAAAACATAACATGTAACTTGAGGATAAGAAAAGAAAATAGGCATAAGAAATTAACATATAAGGACCATCACCAAGCCCATGCATTTTCATAATGATTCTTAGTTTTTGTTGCTTCTCATAAACCAGAGATGTCAATATCACCTACACCAAAAGGTACCATACCAAAAGCACATTAGTCATAAAAAAAAAAATATGCTTACATCTGAAAGAAGAATGAACCACTCCACATAGTCATGGCATAGGCTTTTCTGAACGAAAAGAATTCCTTAAAATTAATGAGAATGAAATTCAATGTTTAATAGTCTAGAAAATAATCCAGAGAACAAAAATAGACTAGCAATATATGAATCTCTACCATAGAATTACAGTTATGGATCAGTTTGCTGAATAAATTCTTTCATGGACTCAGAAGTCATGCAGCAAAGATTTTATAAAGGGAAGAAAAAAAAATTAAAACAAATTTAAAAAAAAAAAACAGTATAGGGGAAAAATACTCATAAGCAAGATTATGCCCATTTTCTGTTTCAGAATCCTAAAGAAAATATGTTATTGTAAGTTACCCATACATGAAATTGGCTAAGATTGTTAAATCAGTAGCAGAATTTGGCTAGCAAGTAAGAAGTTAATATAAATAGTTAGAATCTACAACAATGTTTACAACAAACTATTACAAAAGCGTACAAGCCTCAACTTTTTCCAGAGTTCAGTTCAGGCAATTTTTTTATGCATGTAGACACCATGCGTATACTTACAGGGAAAAGTTGCAAAATAACCCATGAAAAGAAGAGTCCACCAAGAAGAGAAGAGAGATCCAAACTGAGTCTTGTTTCAGTTTTTGGCATCTCTTTGACAAATTCTAATAGCATTTTCGTGCCAGCACCCTTTAAGAACTGAAGGTAGGCATTGGAGGCCTGTAGTATATATGTAGGATATATTAGCATATTCTCCTATGTACATTGTTTGGCATACTAAAGAGGACATAAGAGAAAGATATGTAAAACATGTAAACGGGAAACAAGAGATTGCCGAGTAAAAAATATCCCTGTGGATAGAAACAAATATAAACGTTTATCAAAGGGAGATCAAACTTTTGACAGAAACAAGTGTTCCTGAATTGTGGAAGGTAAGCTAAAACATAAGAGGAAAGTCTAATTGGAACACTATCCAAAAGGAAATGAAAAAAGAAGCACCAAATGAAATATGAAAACTACAACAAAATAACATTTCTCCAGTTAATAGTAACAACATAGCAAAAAAATGAAAATCTCAAAGCACACTAAGATGTGTTGGGTCTTTTGTCTTGTATTTGTAGTGGTCCACATAGTCATTATTGGGCTTGTATATGTTTGGATCGGGTTTGGGTCTATTACATGTGCAAGGGTAAAATTGTAATTAGGTTGGAGATTAGGGATTTTAAGATTTCCTATATTTGTCTATGGGGGGAAAACCCTTGACACAAGCAAGGATATCACATTGTGAGGTGGAGAGAAGTGTAGAGTGGTTTTCTGGATTAATTGAAAATTTATTTTGTTCAATCAGGTAGATGTATGCATTCATGCCGAAACACAATAAATCCTTGTGCTTTTGTGTCATTATTGTTTGGTTCCTTCCTTGTGTTTGCACATTCGATCCCAACAAGCGATATTAAAGCGACGTTAGGCAGATCGTCGCAATTGATGCATGGAGATCTAGGGAATGTGCAATGTGCAAGACAAGCAGAAGAAGGTACAACAACAGTTCAGCTTTTTTTCTTTGCAATAGAGCGCAAATTGTTTTCCCTTTACTTATAAATGGAAATTGGCTAAGGTTTTTAGGGGGGAAAAAAGGGTAAAGGAAACCACATTTTGGGAAGAAGGAAAGGGGGTGTTGGAGGTTTCCTTGTGATCCTTGCATGGAGTTAAGAAGGAGAGAGGGAGTTCTGACTTGTGTGGAAGAGAGAATACAAAAAAAAAAGTAACCAACGTGAATAGGAATCAATGGCTTTTGGGTATGTCAGTATGTGTGTTTCAAGTATCGCAGGGAGAAGGAAAAAAAAAGGTGGGTTTACAATACACCCTAGGAGGGAGAAGGAGTTAAGTGGAATAATCCGAGATGTGAAAAGATTGTTCACGGCCCCATGAGTAAGAGTTTGGCATCACAAGGCTTTCTAGCACTATGGACGCAGTGTGCAGTGTGAATTTGATGGAGATGCGCACCCTTGAACCGATCCAAACCCACCTGAGTATCCAAATAGAGTTGAACTAGATCCAATTTGGGTCTTTAGCTATTAGGATATTTTAGGATTTTATTTCTATTTTCATGAAATCTTTTGTTTTTGGTGGCTTAAGTAGGAGATAGCTATTAGGATTTAGTTTCCAATTAATTTGAGTTTCCAAATTTAAGTAGGTTTCTTTCAGTAATCATTCAATTAGAACACAAACTGAAGAATAGAAGAATGAGTTGAGTTGATGTTTGAGTGCCTGTGGGCAATGTGTGCTGTTCTCTTCCTCCCCGCAACTCTCGCACCCATCTCGAGATTTCTTCCCTACCCCTACCGCCCTCCATCAGAATCAAGTAAATTCCTTCATTGGTATAGATTGTGTAGGTTCATGCATGATCAACGGTGATCAGGTACGTTAAGGTTGATGGCAGCCATGAAGGGTCAAGACCGAGTCAATCAGATGGTGGTGAAGGGTTCAAGTTTCTCCATAGAACTTTTCAATGGTCATAATGACTTCACTCTATGGCAATAACAAATGAAGAATATTCTTATGCGAAAGCTGACAGTCAAATCTCTCATGAAGAAATCATATAACATGGATAAGATGATGAAAGATGAGTGGCTAGCGTTGAGGGATCTAGCGAATGGCATAATCTAGTTGTATTTTGCTGATAACACTTTTTGGAGGAAGTCTAGGCAAAGTAGTGCAGGTACAAGTTGAACTCATTGGCAAATCAGTTGTTTTTGAAGAAACAATTATATGATGTTCAGTTGTCAAAGGGACTGAAATATAAGGTGCACTTGGATTAGTTCAACAGAATACTAAAAGAGTTGTCTGCTCAAGATGTTAAGATCAACGAGGAGGATGAAGAACTTCTCCTGTTGACCTATGTACTTCCTTCATTTGATCTCATGGTGACTAGATTACTGTTTGGTAAGGATACTCACAGACTTGATGAGGTTCTTATTCCTTTGTTGATGAATGAGACACAACAGGAAACAAAAAAAAAAAAAGCAATAAGGGGGAGTTAGAGGAGGGTGGTTGGATGCAGAAGTGCTTCCATGGATCAGTCCCAAAACCCTGGAACTGGTTCTTTAACACCGTTCTTCTTCATGGTGGCTTGCAAATCCAAGCCAAGGTAGAGATTGTTGGGTTTTTGTCTTGTATTTTGTAGTTTCCCACACAGTTGTTATTGGGCTTCTATATGTTTGGGTCGGGTTTTGGGTCATTCTCTTATTCACAGGAGGGAAGAAAAGGAAATAGTAGTTGTAAAACAATTTGGAACGAGGCTAGGATTAATTATTGTTCATGCATCATCCCCAGAATTCAGTGCAATTTAAATTCACAAAATGAATCCTCAATGTGTGTGCCCACTGATGGAAAAGAATGGATAAATATATAGACATTGGAAGGAATCAACATGACCATGTTCATGTTCTTCATGGTGCAGTTTCTACTAAATTATTATGTTCTTCTCATAATAAACAATAAAAAAAATTAAATCTATAGCTTCTCAATCAGTCAAGATGCAATCTGATTCATTCATCCACATCAAATTGAATGAACTTCAACAATTAAGGGACCAAATATTTCTTGTATAGAAAATAGTTCACAGTAGCACGTGAAATCTAATGTTGAGTATGGAATTCACAACTCAAACTTAAAAAAAAAAAAAATGGAGACACAAACTCTGGATAAAATTGATTCCATCTTCTTCACATACCAATTTATTAAAAATAGTAAAATAAAAGGAAGAAAGAAAGCAAATTAAGAAAAATTTTAAAAATGTACCAAAGTAAATGGTATTGGACATACACTAGAATCATAAAGATATAGCTATTTACCACATTCACTGATCGTGGAACCCGGACCAATTCAGGAGGACTGTTTTGAAAAATACTATGATCATCCCTCCGTTTGTACCATACCCTCACATTGAAATTATTCTCATTTGAATTCAAGAAATCATAAGCTGCAAGGAAAATTAATTTCATATTCAACTCTCCAAGCATATAAAAAAATTTAACATCAAATATATGGAAAGACAATGTCAAGCAGGCCAACCTGCAACAATCTCATTAGACTTCCCTTCTGTGGATCCATTAAATTGATCATCATTTATCTCTGAAGAACTGTTGCACCATAAATTTAAACCTTGCACACATCTCACCTCTAAATCCAAGTTTATTTAATAGAAAAAAAAAAAGTATCAATCCAGAGTGTTAGAGAAGTAAGCTATTATACTAAACAAAAGAGAGAGAGAGATTCATGGCTTAGCAATTTCCCGCCAACCACAGCAAATTATGTATAGATACTACGCAGGTTTACGTTCACAACTGCCAATAAGCCTCACCAGAGATCTCTTATGTCAGATTGGCCAGATTGGTGGAAACAAAGGATAGGCCTCATCCTCTGCACCTGCACCATGTATATGTATGTGGCTGCAGTTTGAAATTTTTTTGCATCTTGCTGATGGGTATCTAAGATTTCATATTAGATGAATTAAGGATTTGTCGCTGTGGTAGATACCAGTAACAATTCACGCCCAGTCATTACTTGAAGAATGGAAATTTTAGTATCAATAAACAGATTATGAATAGATAAATGAATCAAAACATCCATCACCTTTCTGCATTGTGCGGGAAGCTCTCTGGATGGGAAAGGAAAGTGTAAAATTTGGCACACACTGAGATTGAAGGATATAAACTGGAATTTCAGAACTGAAAGCTGGCTCCAAAAAATTGCTATTAGCAGGTTCTGAGGATGAACCCTGAAAGCTTTCCAGAAGTCATATCAGCATCATAGCAATAGGCATAGAAGAATGAATTAAGAAGGATAGGGACAATGGAAGTCAATATTGCAATTTAGTGATGGATGAAAGTGAGAACAAGAAAAACGGGGCAACATTACCGGCACAATATTGGCTAAGCTCTGCAACATATCTGAAGAATTTGGAGTGAAAGTACCCGTGAAAAAATTTCTTGCTACGCCTGTCACAATTTAAAGAATTGTTGTCATTCAAACAAATAGTAATAATTTACTCATCAATCAGATCAGCTGAACCAATTATCAATGATAAAATAAAACACAGTAGAAAAGAGGAAGGAAACATACTTTCTCCAAGAGATCTGTTTCCCCCAGTAAAAAGTATAGTAGCTGGGCAGGAGTCATTCCGTTGGCAGGGCTCATCTGGAAAACGACTTGCTGAATCTGGCACTTGCAATAAAGCTGGCCATTCCTGAGGCCTATGAATGGGACAATACACTGCTTGTCCCAATTCCGAGTACTCAATACCACATACAGTTTTTTTACATGAACCATCTGCATTTTTGCCAATGCAGGAGCAGCCACACCTTAACTGAGGATCCTTATCCAATTCATTGTTAACCACCTTTTGGACCAAGAAAAGCACCAAACAGAGAAACATTGGGAATAAAACGAGCCTAATACTTGCCTTCATATTTCTTCTCTGCAAAATTAAGAGGTTCGAATATCATCACTGTATCATTAAGAACAATTCCAAATCCTCTAAATATATCCAGTGGCATAGTCATCAGAAAGACTCTCAGGAAACACTTTATTTGGCTAGTGCCTATAATATTAGGGATGCCGATAACCATTTCCATCCATGACATTTTCTTTTGAGACACAGAAAAGAGGAGAGTGGGTAGGATAAGCCAAACCAAAATCATTATTCCTGATTCAATTACTTCTATCAAATTCCATTACCTTCAATTAGTAAATCAAAAGAAGGCTTTATAAAGACAAAGATATACTGAACAGAAAATTGGAAGTTAAGAACAGAGGAATTGCAGGTGGAAATCAAATGAAGGGCTTAGTTTCCATCAACCACTGACCGTAGCTAACTGAAATCAACCTCTTTTTAGGAAATCAAAGTTTATACCACTTTACATGTCAACTCCAACATCAAATTGAATAAAAGGGCAGAAATTAAGATTTAAGGTCTAATATTAACTAAACCCATTAAGATTTCCACAGATTTTTGCAGACAATAAGAAACAAGCACTAATCTTTGAAGATGTAAAAAATCAAAAATCAAAAATCAAAAGAGAGAGGATGAAGTGAAATTGCAGACCTGGAAAATGAGGTTCTTCCTGAACAAAGCGTTGGTCTGAGCCAAGAAACTGGCAGTTGTATGCGATGAATCCGCCATTAGTGGCTTTCTCCTCTCCTCCCCTTTCAGCCCTTCTCTCCCAACTCTTCAATTAGGAGATTTGCAGAGTAATCTGAAGAAGAAGAAGAGAATGGGAGAATCCCGAAATAAAATGACATATAACCATTAAATCTTCCAAAATTAGGAAGAAATTATTTGTTTCCTTAGTAGCCGTTACATGTTGTGGAGTATAGTATGAACAGGAGTGTGGGCCACACGGGTTTGGAACAGTTGGAAGTTGGCATCCACCACAGTTTCCTGTAATCCTGTTGCAGTGTGATGTGGGGCCGGCCATTGTACGGATATGGAGCCCACTAGGATCTTCTTGGTATTTTGTAAAGTCAATTTGGCTCAATTTAATCCATTTGAAAGACCAAAGACTTTATTTTACCAAAAAAAAGAAGACCAAAGACTTTCTATCACAAAAAAAAAAAAAGACCCAAGACGTTTACGTTCACCAAGAAAAACGAAACACCCCAAGGAGACGGCAAGACCAGGCTTCACTATGTCTAGTGAATAGTGAAATCATTGCTACTCTCCTTAGTTTCTATTAAATTTAAAAAAAAAGGTAAGTGTTTTCTTTCCAAGAGTGTCTACACGAAAAGACCATTATGCCCCTTGTTGATATCTACTTGTGCTCTCATTTGTTAGGGCCCGTT
>JAJSZK010000176.1:0-18680 GCA_022985045.1 Macadamia tetraphylla | reverse complement strand
TGTCTCTTTGCTAATTATAATTTTTTTCTCCTAAAAATTATTTTCCATTTCCCCATGGAAACTGCAAAACACACCATGCACCCATCATCCACCCACTGACTCACTCTCACAAGATACATATAGATGGAGGCATGAATGTATTGTCAATTATACACACATACATCCTCAGAGAAAAGTACCAAGTGCTTGTAAGTTGAAATTTGGAAGACAATGTATCATCAAATGGTCTTTCACTAGAGACAATTTATTTTTGGGTTTCCCCCCTTAAACCAAAATTTCAGGAGATCTTTTATTGTTCATGTATTAATTCATTCATCAAATCATGCATCCTTACTTATATTCCAGATAATTAAGCCTTTCTACCCTTTTTTCAGCATCATGGCCAACTGCGACTGCCACCAGAGCCCGACAACGTGTTATTGAGGGTGGACTTTGTCAGAGAGGTTGATGCATTGCTACAAGAGGTTCGATCTGAACCAAGTTTAGAGCAGACAACACAAGGGCTTGATCCAGATTCTGTTGCAGGTAGGTTGAAGCAACAGGAGAGGCAAAGAACCATACGCCAAGTAGAAGCCTTGTTAGACCTTGCAGTGACTTTGAAGTGGTAGTACTGGTTAATTTGACTTCTGCCTGTTTCCTGTCATAACTCATAAAGCCAAGGTGAGTAGATTTGCTGGAACTAATACTAGAATTTGTCAATAGAGATGTGCAGATCTTTGAAAATTTCTTCTTCTGTTGTTTGGTTTTACTATTTTTCGATCTTGAGAGGAAAAGAAAACTGCTTGCAGGAAAGTCCTAGAAGATCATGGCTTAGGATTTGCTGGGGAAAATTGTCTCAAGATTGGATATCCATTGACTAACACTGGCCGGGATTTTCTGCTGTAGAAACTGATAATTGTGAACAAGAGCTGCTATTACAGTATTGTCTAGCTGAAACATTTTCTGTATCATAGATAGGGGAAAAGATGTATGCGCATATCTCTCTCCTCCAACTCCCCTTCCATTCATTCTCTTTCCTGAATCTCCTTCCCCCCTACTTGAACTGTACCCAAATTTCCCCAAACCCCCTTTGGGTTTGGGGTGGATGCTATTACATGTGAGCAGAGTGCAGATCCTCTACCTCATAGATAAATGTTGTTGTTGGGCATTATTAATTTTTTTTTTTTGGGGTGGGGGGGGGGGGTGGGTGGGGGACACGGTCTAAATTAGTTACATGTCACATTAGTCTCATTTAATCAAATATCTGCTTTTGTATTTGCACACAGTATGTCTATGCATATGTACCAATAATATTACTGACAGTTTAAACGAAAGGTGATGTTTCCCAAGTCTAAGTGGGAACTGAGTGTTTAAATTAAAAATTAAAAAAAAAAAAAAAATTGTCTTGTGATTTTTCAAAACATATCACCCTCCATCGTTATATGAATAAGGACCCCAAAAAATATGCCATATGTTGCTATTTTAGTGGAGGGTAAAGTACCTGCAATGAAGTTAAACCGATTTATGTAAGCTCATGTCGAATTTTGTGTACCACAATGTAATCTCATGATTTCATCAATTATAGTAAGAAGGGACTACCTTAAATGCATTACACACACACACACCAAAACAAGTATAAAATGATTTTTTTTTCTTTTGCTAACCACGGGTATCTAGGTCTTTCGCCTGACTAGTCCCACGGGCTCATATTGATCCCACAACCGACTTAAAGTACTTGGTAATTAGCTGAATGAATTTCGATTTATCAATAGAAAAAAATGGGTACATACCAATGAGGCGTCACAAAACGATTTTATTTATGGAGGGCAATAAGATCATTTCATAAGAGGAGGAGAGAGAGAGACACACAGGTGCTAGCAAACCCTATCTTATGTGTTTAGATATTTTTTACCTATTTGTTGAGGGAGGGTTTTGAGCAAACAGTATCATGGTTTCAAGTATTGGTATTGAATCTGTCATATTAATATTAGTTTTACAAGGATCATTTTAGGGGTAAAATAGTAAATAAAATGTATTTTTTTGAAAAATGAGGGCAAAAGTGATGCACCAATCTAATTTGGATCGATATTGGTATGATATTGATAGAGAGGAATACACCATTGAAGTGCAATAAAATGGTATCATACATTGAAGGGTAGTGAAGTCATTTCATGAGATAGAGAAAGAGGTGCCATGGCCCATCAGAAGAACTTTTTCACTACAAATAAGTTATTCCATGTGTAGAGAGAGAGAGAGAGAGATAATGCTAGGGTACCCTCCCCTGGCAGTTAGGAGAACCTTTTGCCTTAATTGATGCTCAAAATCTATTATCGGGGAAAACAACTTGATTCCACAATCCACAACGTTGCAAGTTGATTCATAGTCTTTAAAGAGTATGTGGGTCAGGTCAAGATATGTTCCTCCTGATGCAATATTGGTCTTGTTAAAGTCATCTTTTCTTTGGTAGAAAGATGTGGGAGTTAGAGCATCTTCTTCTTTGGTAGTGAAGATGTTGTCTTCAAAATAAGTTCGGGCTCCATATTGAGGGGCGAACTCAGGATCATTTTCAAGATGATCATCGGAAGAAATTTTCCATTTCGATTTAGAGCTAGACTAAAAGTTGGTCCGAAACCTTTTTCATTTTCATTTGAAGACTCATCCCGGACTTGTTTGATTGATGACCCGTGATGGTTTGGGACCCCCCTTATTCATCATCACTAAACAACATATATGCATGTTCTCAAAAACTTATTCGTGTTCAATATAGAAAACTTGCATCATATTTAAAAGTTTTTTCTATTTTTTTGGGTCCAAAACTCTTTATATCTATATTTCCAATGATCTATGACTTTTATAGTAAGGATAATCATAGTCTTGATTGTTTGTTGCCCTTTTGGATTGTTAATCATTGATATAATGAAATTTAGAACGAGAAAGAAATGGTGGATCCATTTCGCTTTAGGTCCAAACCCCGCTTTTTTTTTCATATATTCTATTAAAAAAAAATAAGAAAAGTCCATTAAACTATTTAAAGTACTATTAATATATAATAAGGTAGGGTCAGAATGAAAACTATGATTATATTTTTTTTGTATACTTGAAGCATAAGGGAAAGCGAAGGATTCATAACTTCTGATTAAATCAGTAATTCTGGTACCTAAGACCATCTCTTTCTTACTGATCTACTAAAAACCAAGCTCTTTTTTAAATGGTAACTGGCCAAAATTAGAGCCAAAAGGTGGATACGAAAGAGATGTATAGGTTTTGAATTAGTAGATGTAACCATAAAATGTATCCTTTTATACTTTTTTTTTTATGAGAATAAGGAAAATATCAAAACAAAATTAACAGAAAGTTTTAAAGAGACTTACATAGAGAACTACTAAATAAATACACTTTTCTATTAGAATAACAGAAAGTATGGTAGAAAACATATTTACTTACTTTGTTTCCCTCCCACGATCAAGGCTAAGGGTTATCCCGGGGAGATAGATTAGACGATCTGCTAAAGATCAGTGGTAATCCGCTCTGATCAATAGCCCTGATATGAGAATCAGGTGATCCTCTTAGCTATCTAACTAAGGATGAAGTTGAAAAGCTACGAGATCATCCCCCGCTCGATCCCAATTTTAGCCAGACCGTAAGGAATAAAGAGAGCTTACACAGAAATTTCTTACAATAAGAAAACCTTACAACAAGAGAGTTTTACGAAAGAACTTTAGAGTGATACTAAAATAACTGATGATCATAACTGAGGAGGGGGTCTCCTTTTATAGACTCTAGATTTAAAGACCTTCAAGTCCTGGATTTAAAAGTAACTTAAACCGTAAAAAAGAATTTGCTACAGATCGTAATAAGTACATAGTTCCGGTAAAATATGGTGATGTCATCATGAGAGTCATGTGAGATGTCATGATGGTTTTATATGGTTGGTCCATTTTATGCTTCCATCATATTATCAATATTGTGCTCAGTTATAGAATCAAAACTTCCTGCTGAAGAGTATCCTCCATAACCGAGTAAGTCTTCATCCATTGCTTCTTGTAAGGCAATGATAGATTGGACATCCAAGAGTAAATCCAATGGTGCGTCCAATGATACCAAGTCCATAATATTGTCAAGAAATTGATTTGCTTCAGTTTTTTTACTGAGGATTAATCATGTAGTCAATATGAATGTCTGTGCAAAATAATCTTCGACCGTCGGTTACTTTGGTAGTAAACCGGTCTCTTGCTGCTTCAAGGCTTTTCTCCTTAATGTTATTAAGGTATCTTTCCAGACTTATCGATGATCACTGTTTTAGATTATTTCAAGACTTATATCTTCTTTAATCTTGGAGGGTCCAATTTTGAATCTTGGTTGGGGGAGTAAGAATTCAGATTTGGTAGGGTTGATAAAAATGTTCTCTTTTCCGTCAGCCCAAAGATGAGTAAATATTAAACACCAAATTGGGACAAAACTTCCAATTTTTGAAAGTATGATAAATTATGGTTCACATCATCATAGGTAGATAATGGGTAAATTCCGTGTTGTTAGGTTGAAAAACAATTCATCCATAGAGTTCCCATTCGATAGTGTGTATATCCTATGAGTCAGTGGAAGGATAAAAAAGAACTCTAAGATAATTTTCTTGAAAAAACAAGTCTTTTAGATATTTTTATAATATCTGTTTAAAATGAAAAATATTATCTTCGACAATTTTTCTTTTGATAAATTTGAAGCATTCCTTGGGTAGTACATGCCTCACTTTTTCATAAAGACAAATTCGTCTAATTGTATGAAAAATGGGTTTATCATAAAAATTAGTAAGAAATTCGAAGAGATTGAGAAAATTGTTTATTTTCTCATATTCAATATCATCGTCAAAATTCATTTGGGTAATGATTTTGAAGATCAATTCTTAAAAACGTTTTTGGTTTGCAAAATGTTGAGCAAGGGTTGTAGAAAGAGTATGCAAATCTTGTCTAAAAGTTTTTTTTTTTATTGCCACAATGTGATTTTCATACTTGATTAATCATGTAATAGACATCGTTGGGGAGTCCTTGATGTTTATGAAATTCAGTGATTTTGAATTCAGAGATTTTTGTAGGCTTTTTCTATAAGAGATTTCAAAGTCGGATATCATTTTGCATCTGAGTCACTAGTAGGTCAGTGAGAGGGGTCTCATATGGGTTTTGTGCCAACTGAATTTGAGAATATGGGGTTTGAGATAATAGAGTTTGTGTCAATTGAATCTGAGATGGTGGAGTCCATTAAGATATTCCTGGTGTAAGAGAATATTGAAATGGTTCGCTTGGTGTAAGTGAACCTTGTGATAAATCAATCTTATTAGCTGGTCGTGTATATGACGCTGAAGATTTTTCTCAAAAGACTTTTGTGCCATTGGTTTACTAGAAAATTCCTTTGCAGTAGGTTTGCTTGAGGACTCTTTTGCCTTGCCTTTTCCTTTGATGGTCATCTATCCATCATTGCTTTATTGTTTATCCATTGTCTACTGAGATATTCTGCAAGAAAATTTCTTGAACTATTAATATATTCTGCTTCAAATATATATTGACTAATTTCATTATACTAATTAATTCTTTTGCTATTTTTTTTCGTGTTTTTTAGATTTCAAAAAATCATGAACTGCCTGATTATCGGTACGTATTAAACACCATTTTTTTTTTGTATAAGAAAAATTTTGAATTTTTGTAATCCAAAAAGAAGAGCTAAAAGTTAATTTTCAAATATAATATAACGTATTTGTGTATACGTGAATTTTCCTGAATTGTATCCACAAACTTGTTAGTCTGTTGGATGTTTTCAGGGGTCTGGCTTTTAATACTGCTCCCCAATATTTATTAGAAGCATTAGTTTCTAAGATGAGGAAATCACCTGGAGCAGGAAAATATATTAGATGAAGATATGTTAGCTCCCTCTTTATTCGTTGGACGACCTGTGTGTCAGAATCATTTTATGTCCATTCACTATCTTTGTATAATTTTTTCAGTAATGGTCATTCTTTTTTAGAGATGTCCTTAATAAAATTTCGACCATAATTGAGAATTCTGAGAAACTGTTGTAAGTGTTTTTTATCATACAGTTTATCAGAAAACTCCTTATTTTTTCTAAAATATAATCTTGTAATTGTAACCCATTATGTGTTAGAATGAGTCCAAGAAAATTGATAGAGGTTTTCTCTAATTCGATATTTTTTGGATTTAAAATTATTCCATGTTGTTGGAATAATTAAGAGGCTTGCTTGAGATGTTCTTGATGTTCTTCCTTAGTAGAAGAGAAAACAAGAATATCATTAATATATACAGCCACAAAAGGTAGATCTCAAAATATAGAGTCCATCCATATTTGAAAAATTTGAGGGGCTGTATTAAGACCAAAAGGCATAACTATCCATTGATAATGTTTATTAAATGGGATATTAAAAGCTGTGAGTGGTTTACTTTCATCAGTCAATTTGATTTGCCAAAACCCTGATTTACAATCAAATTTTCTAAAATATTTAACGGTTTTGATTTTATGAATAAAAACATATTTTCTTGGGATGAAGTATCCATCGAAAATAATGTTTTGATTAAGCCTCTTATAGTTGATTACCATATGGGCTTTTCCTCTGACTTGTTCAAAGATGTTTGGGGCGTACATAAATGCTGGACTAGTGTGAGGACTTGTTGATGGTTCAATTAATTTGAGTTCTTATAACTCTTTTAATTGAATATCAATTTCCTTAATATTATCTTCAAAATATAAAATTTATTTTACTCTAATGATCTTTAGTGGATCATCGAGTTGAATATGGCAAAATATTGAGCTTTTATCCTATAACTTTAATAGGTTGTCACTAAAGTTATTAGATAATTCCTGGTAGATCTAATAAGTGAGTTCTAGAATTCGAATAGTTGGTTTTGGTTTAAAACATTTATTAATGAAAAAACTGTGTTGAGGGAGAATTGGTATCATAACCTCAGTTGAGTTTAAAGTTATTTTTATAGAATTATGTAAAATTGTTAAAGGAAGATGATTTTGTAAAAATGTATTTTCAAGAATAAAATCACCATGCATGAAAGGAAAACAAAGAATTTTGGGAATAATAAATTGTATATTATTCAAATAAATTGGAACTTTATGAGTTTTGTACTCTAAAGTAACCAAAGGTCTTGTGACACCATGGACATAGATTGGTTTTTTCATCTTTTTCCAATAGTATTCGGGGATTGTGTTCCATTGACAAACAACATGTGTTACTCCTGTGTCATGTCAAGGCTATATTCTTCAAATTGTGGGAATTTAAAGATACCTTTTACATAAATATGTTTATTTAATTGATTTAATGACAATATGAGTTCTTCTTTTTCTCCTTTATTATCTTTCAACTCATATTTATCATAAGAAAGCATATTTGATTCGGCTTCAGATTGGGTATCTGATTGTTTAGAAGACTACATGAGATCATAGCTTCTAAAAAGTTGAGGATTATAAGGAGGATATTCAGAAATTGAATTCCTTCCTTGGACAGGAGATGACGAAGAAGATCCTTCACCGGGGGTAGAAAAGAAAAATCTTCTTTTGAGCTATAGAGTATCTCCATAAGCCAAGATATCAAAGGTTTGGAAAATTCTTGGTGGTGCTTGAGGTTTTGGCAGAATGTCTGTCAAAAGCCAGTTTTTTAGGATCTTTAAGTCATGCCAATTTAAGAGCCTAGGTTCTAATTCTGTTTCTTAAGCACGAGGTTCAAAGATCTTAACTATTCTTTTATTAGCTGGTTGTAGCTTTGTATAAGTCATGTTAGTAAGTTCATGAAGACATTTCCATGAGACCGCAAGATTATGATTGTCGGATTTCATTTCTAAATTTTGGGTTTTGATCTTCAAATCATCAATCACAAATCAGGTCGTGATAGAGATAAAATAGTTTGGTTTGATTTTAAACCAAATATGGTCATGTACCATATTAGATTCCATTCCTCCTATAAGAGCTTTTACAGGATTTTTTGTAAATCTTTTATCAAAAGTGCAGCAATAATTAGTACGTTCATTCCCTACCTAAATAAAGATGTAATTTCAATTTGTATTAAACCTATATGAATATATTGCAATTGAGGGTGTTTCTTCTGCAATCTTTTAATTTGATTAATCTTAAAAATCGAAAATTCTAATGTATTTTCATCAGTTTCCCAAGTAGTGGTATTTCCACTGGCTTGATAAAAAAATCTGGTGGTCCAGAGATTTAATTTTGAGGATTTGTATATCTCAGAATGAGAAAGTTTTTTATGTTTGTTAAAACATGATAATAAACAATGATCAATGAGGGCAACATCTTCTCTAACAAGGTCAGAGAAAGCAATAGAGTTTTGTTCCTGTTGTGGAACTTGTTGCAATCTGCTTTCTTGGAGGGTTGAGAAGTAGGGGGGTGCATCATAAAAACAAATTTGACACCTGAGTCGGAACTAGTAGAAGTCGAAGCAATTTCTAATTCATAAAGGATGTCTTTAAAATAAAAAATCTCTGTTTAAAAATGATATCAAATTTATTTTGTTCTAAAAATTTTATCATTTTTTTATGGTTATTTTTCTGGTTGTGGACATTCATTTGCAAAATGGACCAATTCATTGCAAAGGAAGCAACGACAATCTTTTTTAGATTTACGTTGTCCCGTGAATTTGGATTTTGTAGGTTTTTTTTACAAAACCCCCTTTAAAATTGATTTTTGGTTGAAACCTTTTTTTCCAAGGCTTCCTTTTTCCCCTTTTAAAATTTTTTTAATTATCTTATATCTTCTTGAAGGTTTATAATGAGAAGGTGGTTTACCAAACTCATAATTGGCTGAATAATATCTTCGACATAAAGCTGGGTTAACTTTATGTTTAATTGCTTTAGCTTTGAGGTAGTTGTCAATAATAATGCGGTAAACGAAATTGATTCGGTTTCCTAAGGTATCTGAACTTCTTGAACTTGTAAGATATTCAGAATAATTTTTTACGCATAATTCATCCCAATGTGGTGGTAGTTTTAAGAAGAATTGTTGTAACCAATGGTTAGAATGTGTGCCATCTAACAGATGATAATAATGCATGTATGCTTTTACAAAGTCTTCAAAAACATTCATGTCATGAAGCTTTAATTTTGTTAAATTAAAATTTATATCATCTATATAGGTATCAGTGGGTCTGGTACCACAAAATTATTTTTATTTTATTTTATTTTATTTTATTTTTTAATTTTAGTAAATTCTTGAAGGATGTCTTCCCAGCTAGCAAAGTTAACTAGAAAGTCAGCTTTCTTAGCTTTTTCTACGTCTGTGTTTTGGTATTTTCGAATAAATTGCAGAACATCTCATTGTAAGTTTCCTGTAATGTATTTAATGAATTTTTCTTTAAATCATAAATTCTTATGATTGGTTATCATTATACCAAAAGTTTGTGCCCAACCATCAATTGTTGATTTATAATCTTTAAAGAGTATATGGGTCAGGTCAAAATAGTGTGGTTTGAAAGTGGAAAAGAAGAATTTTTCTTTTAAGCTGTGAAGAAGAATCGCACTCACCTACCCCGGTAACCCACCCACCCACCCACCCACCCTTTGCACGTTGCGCACTTCCCTACTTTAAGGCAACCTGGTTTCCATCCAGGAAGGATCAACTTCTTCAGATCAAAGGGGTCCTCTTTTTTCTGTAGCTGGGTCCCACTGGATTATAAGATCTCTCAAAAAGAAACATATCTAAAAGAATCTGATAAAGAGATGATCATACAATGTCAAAAGGACCCAGTTGGGCTTGGACATCAAATCTGAAAAAGATAAAGGAAAGCCCACGATTAGCAAGGCAAGCCCATTTGGTGTGTATTAGTCTGGGCCTGAGGAAGCCCATCATGTTAGGACCATATTAAAATCCCAAAGCTGACAAGGTTGAATTGTCAAACAATTTCATACCTTCATATCTCCAGGTGGAAATAATAAGTGAACTGGGATAGGACTTTCAAGACTAACCTAAAAAATTAAGGCCCAAAAAAAAAAAAAAAAAATTGGGCCTGCTTTTCCATCCCAAGCCTTACATGAGACAGTCCAGAGTCCAGACAAAAGCCCATTGGTGGATTGCCTGTAACTCCAGATGCAAAAAGGCAGGAAAATTTTTTTACTGTCTAGGTATAGCAGGCAAGTAACCGCAGCCCCATGGTAACAGTCAAGGGAGTGGAAACCCAGGGGCAGGTTTACAACACCCACCAAGGATATTTTTTCCACCCATACCTCTGAGATTCCATTCCCCTGGCTGGTACCAGGGGTTATAGTTAGGAAACAGCTAAGTTTCGCACAAAAAAGACACCCTACATCTTTTTTTTCCCCCAAAAGACACTCTAAAACTCACATGCAGGGAATAAAATGGGGACTAGTTGGGTATAAATTAAGATATTAGGATTGATAAGTAATTGTCACTTTCTTGATAAACCCTCCCCTATAAATTCTTGGGTAGTTAAAGAGTCTTCAAGTTGTCCATTGTCATGTTCTTGTTCAACTTATCAATTAGTTTCACTAACTGCATGCATCATTCATTGCTTCAATATTTTGTAGTTCTTCTATATCAGATTCTAAACTCTCATTTATATCTTCAATTGTTTCTTCATTAATTAATAATCTAGGGTTTATTTCACTTGTTTCACTAGCTTTATCAGTAGTATTTAGTTTTCTTATAATAAACCTATCACCTCTATCAATTAATTCTTCTTCTTCTGTTATTAATTTTGATTCTATTGCTAGATTTTCTAATCTTATTCTGTCTTCTTTAAAGAGTTCTACACCGAGTTTTCTTTTATATAATAATGTTCCTATTAAACCATATTTATCATGTTGTTTTAATGTCTTTATTTCTTCCTGTGTTATTATCCTATCTTCCATTAGTACTATTATTAGTTTGATTTTCTAATTCTTTTATTAATCTTTCTCTTTCTTCATTTTCTATAGAGTCTGTTGTACTACTTTCAACTCCTGGTCTTGTTTCATAATCTAAAAATCTTAATCTATAATTATTATTACTGTCCTGATATATTAAACTATCTCTGGGTATATAGACTGTATTAGAGTCTTTATCTTCTGTTATTCTACTTAAATTCCATTCTTGTCCTGCTAATATTATTGGGTCAATTTCTGGAGGTTTTAATAATTTACTATATTTAGATCCTATTCCTTCAATAACTTCTTCAATTGATACTTTGTAATTTGTTGTAGAGTTATTAGTTGTTTTTCCTATCAATCCTATACACATCATTAAATTATCTCCTTTAAATGAATTATATCCTTTTGTCATAACTTTTATTTTTATATATTTTGGTAATTCTTTTATTTTCAACTGAAAATCTGGTGCTACATAATATAATGATTTATTATTTGATAAATCTACTTCTGTCATAGCTATTAAAGCTTGTCTTAACTGAGATTTAAGATCCCATCTTTCATCTATTATACATATTAGAACTTTCGTTCCTACTTTCTTTCTAGCAAAACCTTTTATTCCTATTATAAATAATCCTAAATGGAAATATCTTTTATTTGCTAATAAAAGTTGTCTAATGGATTCTGGACTAATTACATCAATGGTTTCTACTTCATCATTTGAGACTGATAAAGTAACTTCCTGGTATCCTGAAAATAAACTAGTATCTCTTAAAAGTCTATTATGAGCATATAACTGTCTTGGATTTATCATATGGGCTTGTTGTGTACTAAATCTAGTAATATCTGATTCAACATCAACTATTTCTTCTAATCTAATATCTTCATTATTACTATTAGTTCCACTTCCTCTTAATATTCTTCGAAACATGCTTTCATCAGTTGTATTTTGAGGTCTGGTATTAGGTTCTTGTATAGTTCTACTTCTTCCTGAGAATGGCCTAAATCTATTCATTTTAACTTATATGTTTTTGTTGAAGTACCTTCTTCTAAAATCTTTTCTGCTGGTATAAAACTTCCATTATAAGTTTTTCTTATTATTCTAATATTATCTTCTGATGTAGTTATTTTTAAATTACTTAATTTTTGTCCTATATCATCAAGTTCATTGATAATTTTATTATTCGTATTTATCTCCTCTAATTTCTTTAATATCTGTATTATTCCAATTATAATAAAATTATTTTGTGTTATTAAAATCTGATCATGGGTTGCAGGTGGTTTATATTTGGTTAAAGCTTGATTTTCTATTGATAATCCTAATGAATAATCTTCTAATAATCTTTTTAAATTTTCAAAATTTTCGGTTCTAAATTTTCCATCGATATTTTAAATGTTTTATTCTGCTTTGTTCGCTTGATAAGATTTCAAATTTTATGTATTAAAAATTTTAATGATCTTCTATATTTTTAATTCTTGTATCAAACTGATTAGTTATTTCTAAAAATTTTTGTTCTATCTTTGTAGATAATCTTAGTAATTCTAAGATAACCATTTTATCAGATTCAGTATCTTGTTGTGTTTGTTTTAATAATAAGGTAATACTTCTATTAATATAATCCAAGTTTTGTTGTATTTTATTTACTTCTGTTCTTATCTTAAAGATTTATGACTGTAAATAATCTATTCTGTCCATTCTGTAAAACTTCTTGGTAATGCTATCATTGGGTAAGAATTTCTATGGGAATTTTTCCATCGGATATATCCTAAAATATGGTTATTATATTTTCCAAATAATTCTTCTGGAGTTAGATAAGTTTTTTGTAAAATAATTCTTTTAACTTCTTCTGGTAAATCTTTTAATTCTTCGGAAGATTCTAATATCGATTCACAATAATCTTTATAATAAACTTCTACCATTCCTGAGAGAGAATTTATATTTAGATATTCAGTTCTATAATAATCATAATAAAAGATTCTATTATATTCACAAGTAAGATATTCTATGAAGCTGAAATAATTTAAATAAACTGAAAACATTAGTATAAACTTTAATTTCTTTTTATAAAATAAACTCCCCTTCCGATACCACGTTTGGGGGTTTGGAGCCCCGGTTTTTTCGGTAGCATGTATGATATGTGCTAGTCAGAGGGGCACATAAGGCACACCAGGGGAGTTTTGAGGGAGGAAGAAGGATATGAGGATATTTTGTGAGATTTTCCACAGAGATTAAATAAAATGTAAAAATTCAGGATCGAGATATGCTACAATCCAGGGAAATAGTGATCTCCGGTTCAGATAGAAACCCTAACGAGTTTGGTAAAAAACCCTTCTTTTTTTTTTTTTTTTTTAACATAATCTAAGCTTGTATAAGACGCCATGCTCATACAACTCACATCCTCACACTGGGGTTAAACCCTTGAAACACGCATGTTTTTAGGATTCTTTTGGTATGCTAACCCAGACAGTCATTTTTAATTTGGAGAATACTTAACCAGGAACTGCAAGTCTTTCAGTTCATGTGGGACGTCATGCCAACATGATTCATACCTCACGGGGGGTTTCCCCGTTTCCGGGACTAAACGCCACCTTGCCTCAACGCCCGAGCATAAAGACCTATTCTTTTGGAATATTGCCAAGAGACATGCAGTATGAATTTAAGGCTACTTAGTATGATTAATAGAGAGTACCGATCTAGATCTAGAGCTTTAGACTACTCTCTGGTTATATATCAGTCCTCTACTCCGATATAAAGAGTTCAAGTATCGAATTGTTTCCCAAGAAAGATTTCGATTTTAAACCCTTTCTCCCAACGGAATAATTTAGAAAGAATTTACAAAAGAAAAAAAAAATCTCTGTCTGAACCTTACATCATATCCTTTAATCCTTCTTATGAAACTACTCACTCATAATTAAATTACATTAAAAAGTAAGAGAAATAAAAACAGAATTTAGAAAGAGCTTAACCGGATCTAGCAGCCAGAATCGAGAGGCTCGACTGTAGGCTTCAGGCTGATGCTAGAACAAGAAGCTCGGATATATTGAAAGAAAAGAAACTTACAGGAATGATGAACTTCTTGTATTATGTTGGAGATGTTTGTACAGGAACTATTACAGGGAAAAAACTGAAAAATTTGGAAGAAAAGAGGCTCCCCTTCTTCCGAAGAGCCTTTTGTCTATTTATAAGGAAAATTTACAAAATAGTTTACAAGATTTTTCAAATCCGGAAGTCCGGATAGGTCTTCTGAGATTTTTCTAAAAGCAGTCTTCTTTTTCAAACTTGAGGCCCCACCTTTTTGGACATATCCACAAGTGTCGGCCAAACACTTTGTTTTTCCAAAAAAGGGTCTTCTACTATTCTGGTGAAGAGATTCTTCTTGCTTTTTGTAGCTTGATCTGTTCTTCTTTAATGGAGCCGGGACTCATCTGTCTTTTGCTAAATCTTCCGTGGATGCACTGGAAGCATCTGGGTAAAAATGTTTTTCAAATATATTTTCAATTTTTGATTTTATATTTTCTGAGCTTGTTTTTGCCATAAGCATCTTTTCATATTCTTCTTTCTTCCTGATTGATTCTTCCATCTTCTGTATCCTGTCAAGGAGATTTTCATATGCGGGAGGTGTTGGAATGCTTGTTGTATCAAATCTTGAATGTTGGAGCTGAATAAGTCTTAGGGCTTCTTTTAATTCATCCACTTCTTTTATCTTAGAGGCTAACTGATGATAATATTTATGTTCAGATTCTTTAGCAGTCTGCAATTCTGTTTTAAGCTGAGACTCATTCTTTTGTATCTCTACAATTCTTGAGCTTGTTGTATCGCATTGTTCATTTGGTTAATGTTTTTTAAAACTTGTTGAACCGACCTTAGATACGGAAATCAAAGGGGTTTGGTGTTATAAAGAATTTGGTCCAGATTAGGGAGCATAATCCAAAGGCTTCTTCTAATTTATGAAATCCTTGAACCATGGGTGCTTGGGATAATTCTTCAATTGTTGAAATTCTTCCATCTATCATATACCCCGTGATTATGTCCTTCAATAAGAACATAATATGGATAATTTTCTTTCTTGCTTCTTTTATCTTAGCAAATTGAAAACCCGCAGCAATTTAAGTCGGTCAAAATGCTCTTCTTGTTGTTTTATGGTTGTCCTTGTTATAACCCTACCATGGCGGTGATGACGCAGGGCTTTGGGTGACGTGGATGAAAATGATGACATGGCAGATAAAAGGTCACCGGGAGAAAAAGAGCAGCTTGGTATGCAGGGAGTGGTTTAATACATCATTAATAGGGGGGTTTTTGGGGTCAAACGAAAAATTTGGGCCCTTTATTTATCAAGGGCATTTTTGGCAATAAAAATGACATTTTGGAAGATCTGTTCTTCATGAAAAGATAGATTGTAATTTTCCAGTCCAGGCATTTGATTTTACATTCCGATACCGTATGAAGAAGTTAGGGCATTTATGGCGCCGAGGGAAGTTTCGCATTGAAGTTTTTTTTTTTAAAGGAAGTGTTCTACATGTAACAATACGAAAAAATACAATTTTTCCAACGGTTCTGATTTCATGGGATTCCGTTTTGGTATGAGAAAGATATTTTGGAAATGTGTGGGGCATTTTGGTTTTTTTTCATGGATGATTCAGATGATTGAGTCTTCAAAAGTCGAGAGCATCCTTTTTCGTTTCCCAACGCACTTCGCTTCATATCGATCGGATATCGTATGAAAAAGTTATGGCTTCCAAAATCGGTTCGAAAATCCAAACCAAAATCCACAGTTGCTCTGGGTGTTGGGTGGTTTTGGAATTTATTTTTGAAATTGAAGGGCTTTTGTGTAATTTAAAGATTTTGAAGGTCTGAGTTGAAGGGTCTTAAGCACTGAAACATATGGAGGCAGGGGCTTGATTGTAATAAAGAGGAGTCAAGGGAAGTAAAATGGACGGCCAAGATTACCACGTATGCTTCATGCCCATCCAAAGGCTGCTGAGATTTTGGTGTGATATGGACGAGATAGATGCTTGCGCTGGGATTTTTTTTTAGATGCATAATTTTGATGCACTGGCGCTACACTATATCAAGGTATGTTATTGTGTTTCGGGGTGTACAGAATGTATAAAAGGATTCCGATCTTAATGATCTCATGAAATCTGATTAAAGCCATCATGGAAGATTCGGATCCAACGGTCAATATGCATTTCACTTTGTGAGTGGAAGACAAGCCCTTAAAATCCGAAAAGCAACCAATCATAGATCGACAACACTTCTGACGATGTCGCCGCTTACGTCATGATAAATCATCGAGATTCAAATCTAACGGTTTGGATCTGTTGTCCTTGGTTTAATGGGACGGTTTGGATTATAAGATCTCTTATATGAGATCTACGGTCAGATTTCCCCCCTTTTTGCGCGCGCCCGCCGGTGTACCCTTACGCCACTGTACGAAGATTCCATTTCGGCTATTCATTGCTCCAACTTAAAAAGGTCATATCTCCTCATTTTAAGTCGGATTTGAGTGATTCTTTGGGGGATTCTTCATCTCTCCGAGCTCTACACATCAGAGGGAAGAAATCAGGCAGAGGGCTTCTGAGGTGGTCGGAAAACGAGTTGAAGCTCGTGGAAGGCTAAAGGTTTGAATGAAAGACTTCCATCCTCTTGCACTTCATCCATAGCCACCATTGAGGCTTGGGAAAGGGCTGGAAACCAAGGTAGCAAGTATTTGGTTGTTGCCAAGAGAAAAGAAAAAAAAAGAGAAGAGAAGAGAAGAAGAGGGAAATAGAAAGAGGTTTTTTCCCTCTCTTTGTGTGTGTGAATGTCATTGTTGCTCCATGAAAGTAAAGACAAGGAGAAGAGAAAGAAAAAAACCTAAATTTGGTTTTTGTGAGTTGCTTCAAGAACCCAAGTCCCAAACCCTGGTTGAAGCATTGCGCACCGAGACAACGGGTTGTTCCGCATCAAGTGGAGATTGACATTATTGCATCCCCATTGTTACCTTGCAAGGTAACCTCAATTTTGCAAAATTTCCATTATTATAAATCATTGTAGGCAAGATGTTTGATAAAATCCCTAAGTGATAGTTGTAGCTTTTTGGGGGGAAATTTTATTGAGTGCTTCACTATGAGGCATTGTTATAAGCCCAATTTAATTGTATTATTTATTGGGGTTTTAAAGGGGTGCTAAGCACCGGAGGGTGCCCCTGTAGTGGTGCTACATTGTATCGGCACTACGAAAGTGCCATCTCACCCTTGAGAAAATTGGGTGGGTGCTCCCGATGGGTGCAAAAGTAGTGTATTGGTAGGTACAACCCTTTCGGCACTACTCCGGGATGTAAAATTTGTCGAACCTCGTAAAACCCCGTGTTGTGGTGTTTGTTGTTTGCATTTGATATTGAAGTCGGAATGTGGAATGGGGCATACTTGGAAGTGCCTATGAGAGGTCGAGTGCATACGATCTGTGCAAACAGGACAGTACATCGTTTTTTTTGGGCCCGACATCGGAGTTTTTTAGGTTTTTGAATTGAACTCCCCGATTCACCCCCCCCTCAAGGATCCAAGTTACAACACTTCTTTGCTTATTATATGGATTTTCAAGATCTTATTATAAGATACCCACAGATTATCAAGGATAATCTTTTTGCTTTTCATCAGATACATACTTCTGAATCCGAAGGGTTCATCTATCGGCTTCAAATAGCTTCTTCCATACTGTATCCCATTTTCTGGGGCTTCTTTAAATCTTCCTTTAATTTCAATATTGCCCAAGGCTTGTTGCAACATTTCTTTCATAACTATCATAGCTGCTGATCTATGAGGACTATTAGATTTTCTTATTAAATTTAATTCTAATAATTCTGTAATATGGAGTTTAAATTGTTCTGAATCTACTGGGTGAATACATGTATTATAACAGATCAATTTGAGAACATGACAATGGACCATATATCCTATTATCCTTTCATCAACTTGTAGTTCTAGGTGATTCTGCAACTTCTTAGGACATAATCAGATTGTATATTTTGACTGAACTCATGCCCCTTTGGCTATTGTATGAGCCTCTAGGATGAACTGGTCCCTTATATGGAGTCCCCATCTGCTCTGTCAGCTATCTCCATTATATTTGTTTTTAGCTGATCATTATGGATGGGACATCTGCAGAGTCACCAATCTAAAAGTTGAGAGGGGTTAGGTTCCAAGTCCTGATTAAGAAAAACCCAGTTATTAGAAAGAGGATTTTTTTTTTTTTTGGGTTCTAATTTTCATTGAAGTTCCTTGACACTAGATTAAGAAACCCAGTAATTAGGAAATGTTTTTTTTTTTCCTTTTTTTAATTGAAGTTCATTGACACCTGTTTAAATTAAGAAACCCAGTTATAAGGGGGGATTCTATTTTTTTTCCCCCTTTTAGTTCTAATTTTACATTGAATTTTCTTGACACCTGATTTAGGTAACTTCTAGGGTAATAATTTCTGTGTTCTTTCAGATTGGAATTTTTTTTTTTATCAATTTGGATGTGGAGAAGATGGTTATAAGGCAGAGATAGGATAAGAGTGAAGTGTGTATCACTTGTTTTTCTCTTTTCTTCTTTTCTTCTTTTCTTTTATGTCTTCCACCCCTTTTTTCAGGATTGTAGCCAACTTGTTTGAGAGGTTGATGCATTGTTACTGAGGTTTGGTCTGAACCAAGTTTAGAACAGACTGCATAAAAGTTTGATCTAGATTCTGTTGCAGAGATGTTGAAGCAACAGGAGAAGCAAAGAACCATATTAGACCCTGTAGTGACTTTAAAGGGGCAAGTTTAGGACTGCTTGATTTGAATTCTGCCTCATAACTCA
>JAJSZK010000175.1:0-17440 GCA_022985045.1 Macadamia tetraphylla | reverse complement strand
CTTGTAAAGTCATTAACAATCGATTCTTGTTTTTTCCCCCTTTGATCCAATTTTGTTCATTGATTTGGATTTGATTTGAATTTTGAATGCTTGACTTGGAATCTTTTGATTCTTGCTTTTGATGTGAAACTTGATTTGGGCTTTGAATGCTTGATTTGAAATCTTATGATTTTGGTTCTTATTTGAATTGAATTTGGTCTTTGAATTGGAACCCCAAAATAATTTTTTTTAAATTTTTTTTTTTAAATTTTTTTTTTGTTTTTTTTTTGAATTTTTTTTAAAGGGGGGCCCCCCCTCCTCATTCTTCATTCTAGCTTTTCCAGTGAAGTTTTCCCGAGCCCTGGGGTTTTTCTTAAATTTTTTTTTTTTTCTTAAAGTTCTCGAGGATTCTTCATCTTGTTTGGAAGGAGGATTCATTTGGAGAATTTGATATTTTTGGGGTTTTTTTTGTGAAAGGAAATTTTTGGGGGGGCTTCCTTATAATTTTGGAAAATTCTTGGGGCTTTTTACATTCTAAAAATATGGTAAAGGGGAAGAGGAAGACTCGGAGAGGTCCACCAGAGATTTGAGTCCTTCCCGGGGGGAAGAGGGCCCCCAACGTATTCTAGATAGACTCTTAAAAACCCCCTTAATCACATCTCTAACTCCATATGGGGTCTGGGTAAGTCTTTACATTGTGTTCATTTTTGTTTTTTTTTTTTTTTGTCTTTTTTTTTTTTTTTTATTGCTTTTACTTTTTGTGTTTTTTTTTTATGTATTCTTTATTTATTTTTATGTTTTTTTACTTCCATCAAGATGGGGGGAAAGAACCACCTACCTTGGCCTCATATGGCCCCCGGGAACATGGTTCAATCATGGCATAGGATGCCCCTTATAGAGTGAAGGAGACAATTGATGCATCCTACCTATGTTGGCTAGCCAAGAGCCCCGAAAGTTCAATTCGACACTAGGGGGGCCCCCGATGGAGCGGGGTAAGTACTCATTCTTTCCATCTTTTTTTTAGGAGATGACCATCATGCCCTATGCTTCTATCCCTTTGGGGGGGCCCCTTTCCTTTTAGATCCATAACCCTACCCGTAGGTTTTTTGACTATCGTGGAGTTTGCAGATCCGCCCGGGATCACCATTAAGGCCGGCTAGAAAAACATCCACAAAATTAGTCCGGTGGTGGAAAGTCACGGGGGGGAATCTAGGTAACATGTCTCGATAGCAAGTTCCTTCTTTTTGCTTGCCGGGGTGGGGCTCTTTAGTGACCTCCAAGGGGGGGTAGATATCCACTTTCCTCAAATTTTTCATAGTAGATTCTTAGGACGTAGGGCCCCTATGCATATTCCTATGGTCCATGGACCCCCTATGGAGATAGGGGCCTCAAGGAGGTAGGCTACATTATCCAACTTTCCTTCTCATATCTATTTCTTTCACCATTTGTTCGCAATTTCTTACTTTGATTTCTTGGAACATCCCTAGTGTTTTGAGCACTTGGGAACCACCCCCCCTAAACCGGGGGCCCCCCGAGACTTTTTTCCCCCCCCCGGAAAAAGGGGGAAAAAACCCCGGGTGGGGGCCCCTTTAAGCCACCCCCCGGGGGACCACCGCCTTTTTGAACGATCTCCCGAGGTATGCCATGCCCCAATCAAACTCTTTTTCCTTATGCTTGTATTTTTTTTTTTCCCCTTTGGGTTTTATTGGTTACTTGGAGCCCATCCATGACATTATATTTTGACCCCAAGAGCCACTATGGCTCAAAAATTTCCCCCGAGAATCGAGTCCTCTTCTGGGGGGGGGGGGTTTGCCTAGTACTTGGGAGAGAGTAACACCTCAATGGCTGACATCGACCCACCCCCCTCTCCTAGTCTTCCTCCACCTACCATGCATCTCAGATCATCCTAGCGGATGAGCTAAGGTGCTTGGCCAACGGAGTATGGGAGGACCCTTTCTTGACCCGGGATAGGGACTAGGGTTTTTCGGGGGGGGAATAGTGTGCCCCCCCTCGATACCGATGGTCTAGTGGTATGTTACCCTTTCTTAAGTATTTCCTGGGGTACTTTCTTGTTTTGGTCTTGACCGAAATTTTTGGGGAGAATGGGGCACGAGAACCTTTGACTTGGGGCGAAGATAGTGCTAGATCCTTCACAAGTAGGACCTCTACTAATCCCGGGGGGTTTTCAGATTGCTAACACCCCCCTTTTTGGTTTCCCCCCCCTAGACCTATCCCAAGATAACCAACCCATCCCTTCATTTTCCCGGGGGCCCAAAACATAGATGTAGACACTTTTGGGCTGCCTATTCCTTATGATTATGTGAGCACCCGATTTTTTTTTAATTAATTTTGACTTCCTTTTTGGGGTATGCTCTTTCTGGGGGGTCCTGAGGTCTTTTTGGGGATTAAGAGGATGCACTATAGCCTATGCGAGGTGATAGTTCCCCAAAGGGTCAAGATTGCACCCCGCACATTGATTCAAGACCCCCCAAAAGGGCCCGGAGTAGGTTGGACTAGCATTTTTGGGGTTCCCCGCGTTTTACGAGGATGATTAAGAGTGTGGCTTGATGATGGCTTTTGACTTATAGGAATTTGTTCTGTTTAAGAAAACACAAAAATATGGATATTTTCTTTTTTTTTTTTTTTCCATCCCCTTGTTTGTTCATCATTTTATTTAAAAATCTTATGAAAACTTATTTTTTGGCACAAAGAAAATCTTTTTTTTTTTTTTTTTTTTGGTTTTTGTTTGTTTGCAATGTTTAGGCACAATCAATTCTATAACTCAAGTCATAATTAAAATAATCGGGATGACTTTAAAAAACCCAATACTTTCTCATTCCATTTCCAAGTGAATTACATAAAAAGGGAGAAAATTTTTCCCCCCCCAAAAGCAGGGGATAGGTGAAAAAAAGGGGGGGAGACAATTTTGAGGTGGGTGAAAGTTCACCAACTCTTCCGGTCCCCCCCTTTGAGCCCGGATTTTTGATGTATATGGCAAATAGGGAGGGGGAGTCAATCCCATCAATCGACATAGTTGTGGCTAGGGTCTTCACCGTAATATCTTTTTGTGGTTTCCCCTAGGCACCTTGATGAACATAATAATGTGTGAAATCTTAGGGATATAAGTAATTTTATCCCACTTTGATAGTACTACTTTTTTTTTTTTTTTTTAGTTTCCAAGTCTACAAGAGAAAGTGCTTAAAGTGAATCAAGAACCCCCCCAAAAGGTGGGACCCACTCATTGGTACCACATCCTCTCCCTACAAAATCCTAAGATTATTTTCTCCCTTGCCACCTCACAAGATCTTGAAGATGCTATGAGTTTCCCTTTCTGATTTAATCAAGATTGTAAGATATTGGTGAATATTGTAAAAAAATAGAATTTGTTAATTTTAGAAATGATTCTTTCTTTCCCACAATATCTGGGAGAATAAATTTTTTTTACCAAGATTTAATTTAATTTTATTTTCTTTTTTTTCTTAAAGAAGATTTTAAAAGGGGAAGGAGGCAAGAAAAAATCTTAAAAAACCCCCTTCCCCCCCCTCCTATTTTATGATTCCCTTAGTTTATTTTCTAGTTTATGCTTGGTTTTTTTCTCTCTCCCTCTCTCACTCTTTTTTTTTCTTCTTTTTTTTGCTTTAATCACTTTTGTAATAGTTTTTATGTGAATTAATGCAAGCACTCTTTATTCTTATTCACCTTTTATGTTTATGATTTATGCAATTGATTTAAAAATTTTTTAAAAATTTATAGTTCTAGGCTTAGATCTAGGTGACAAGATCAGGGCCGTAGCATTTTTTTTTTTTCAAGTTCAGTTTTCTTTTTCAAGATTTTTTTTCTCTAGTACTAGAAATTTCAGTTTTGGGTTTTTTTCCCCCAATCTGTTTTTTAGTATTGGTAGTACCCAAATCACCCAAGCTTTCAAGTTCAAGAAGTGGGCCCCCCTTATCTTCCCCCCTCTCATTCCTCTTCACACCCTTTCTTTCTTAATTTAGGTTTTTAAATTTAAAAATTTTACATTATTGCTACCCTTTTTTTCCCAAAAGGGTTTATGGTGTGTGTGTGTTTTTGCCCATCCTAGCCATAGAACCATCAATTTATTGCTTTTTTTTTAATTATCCCCCCTTTTTTAAAGCCAAGTAGAGAAACCCCCTTTTAAGAGTGACTTGGGGCAAGTGGGGGAAACTCATATTATGATGCATCCTCGGCTAAGTAGAGAAACCTACTTATGAGTCTCTCTAGCTTTCTCCCTTTCTTTTACTTTATTTTTTTTTCCCTTTTTTTCCTTTTTTTTTTTTTTTAAATTGCAGGGGGTTTTTTATTTTCAGTTATTTATTTATTTAATTTTAATTTTTTGGGGTTTTACCCCTTTAAATTCTTAGATGACGAATGGTTAGGACGTTATTTTAGATACACATGTTTAGGACAAAATTTAAAAATTTGATCACAACCATTAATCGGTTCACTTTGCATTTTTAAAAAAAAAAAAAAAAAAAGGGGGTTTTTTCCTTTGTTTGCCCCAAAACTACCCCGACCCCAAGGGGTTTTCATTTAAAATCTCAAACAAGTGTTTGGCCCCTTTTGTTGGGGAGAAATGTTTTTTTTTACTTGCTTTTGAAAAATTTTTTTTTGGAGTTTTTTTTTTTTTTTTTTGAAAAAAGCTCCTCCCCCAAAAAAAGGGGCCCAAAAAAAAAAAATTTAAAAAAAAAAAAAAAAATTTAAAAAAAAAAAAAAAAAAAAAAAAAAAAAAAAAAAAAAAAAAGTTTTGCTATCCATTTTTTGTGCTTGTCTTACTTTAGTTGTAAAAAATTTTGATGAGTGTTAGGTTGGTACGTAATACTAAGAATCGTTAGAAAGAAGAGATCCAACAAGTAGTGACCCTATACGCTTGCTTTTTGAAAACCCTTCAATATGGAAGCCCAAAAAAAAAACCCCTTCACCTAAATCTCCAAAGATAGGTTCTACCGCTAGAACACCCAAAACCCTTTCCCGATAGTTCTACCACAACCCCGGGCAATAATTTTGAACTCAAATCTCAATACATCACTATGTTCCCCCACTTCCATAAGTTGATTGAGGATGCATACCTATTTCTAAGGGAATTTGAAGAGGTATTTTCTAATTAAGATCCAATAGCTTCGATGATGTGTTGCTTAGGTTTATCACTTTATTGAAAGATCAAGCTAAAAATGGTTGTATGGGTTACCCAAAATTCCATAACCTCATGGGAACAATTCACGCTTGTCTTCCTTAAGAATTTTTTCCCCAAATCACAAGACCAATAAGCTTAGAAGTGATATCCTTTTTTTTAGGCAAAAGCCTAGTGAGTCATGTTCCAAATTGATGGAGAGATTCAAGGATCAACTCCAAGAATGCCCTCATCATGGCCTAGACCAAAGGGGATTTATGTCAAATACTTTATGAGGGTATTGATTACCCAACTAAACAAATGATAGAGTCTATGTCCCCCCAGGGATTACACCCTTTTAAAAGAAGGAAAGGCATGGGAATTTTACTTGATTTAAAATGACAAAACCCGGGGGAATCAACCCAAGGGGTGAAAGAACCATAGGAGGAAAATGATATTTGTGGATGGAATAGTAGCCAAGGAAGCCCATTTGGATAGTCTAATCAAGAGAATTGAGGCTTTTTTCCTAGAGAGCCATCATCACCAATTTGGTTAAGATTTGTGCTTGGTGCTCCCCCCCGGGACATCTATAGAAGAACCCCAACCCCCCGGGGCACTTCTAATGATAATGTTAATGCCTTATACTAGAATAATCCATATAGTATCACCTATAATCCGGATGGAGAAATCACCCAAATTTCTTTTGGAATGGGAAAAACCAAGGGCCTTTAATTTCCATAATCAAGGTCAACTGACCCAAAAGGGCCCCCCCTTTCACAATAATATTTTTCCCAAAATACTTTTCCTAAGTCAAATGTAGGACCTCAAGCTATTTTTTCCTAGGGCCTCTCCTATCATTTTAAAAAAAACCCCGGGTTTCCCAAACCCCCGAGAGGCAAGTAGAATAAGTGACTTAAAAAAAAAAGGCCCTCCTCATGACAAGCCATCAAAATCTTACGAGAGAACTCACCAAGTTGTCTCAATTATATAAAAGTGAGAAAGAAATTTTTCCACCAACGAGCCTAACCCCATCATCACCGTTAGTTCACAAACATCAAGTAATGCACCACGAATATAGTACAAGGTCGCCCCAAAAAGGACCCTCTAACCAATGTAATATTGTTTATCCCCCTTTGGGGTGGTAGAGAGTACAAAGAGTGTTCCTAAATCTTCCTCATCTATTACTCATGTTAACTCCCCTTTCCCTTGAGGATAAAATGTGCCTCTTGTTTCAATTTCCCCCCCGATGAACCTAAAGATTTTTCTAAAACTAAAGATGTTTTGGGGTTTGGGGGAAAACCCAAAAAGATTTTTCCCCAAAAGGGAAATCCCAAATTTTGGTTCATCATTTCCCATTTCCTAATTGTTGGTAAACAAATGGAAGACTGCCCATGGACAAAATTTTAGAAGTCTTTAAAAGTAGAAGTGAACACCCCCTTTTGGGACCCCCAACCCCCTTTTGCAAAAAAAATAAATATTTGTGTACTCACAAACATATCATTAGTGTCCCCAAAAAAGGCATTCTTGGGTAACATTAGTTCCATAATTATCAATAGCACCAAGTATAAGGATCTGGGAGCCCTACCATATCTTGTGTCATAGGCAACACCTACATTGAGCCCCCCTTACTTGTTTTTGGGGCGAAAGTGTGAATCTTTTAACTTACCATGTGTACAAACAACTTAGATTGGGAGAATTAAACCCCCAAAACGAACTACTCTTCGCGGGGGATAGGCCCGTTAAAATTCCTAAGGGATGGTTGAGGATGTCTTACTAAAGGGGGGGAAATTTTTTTTTTCCCCGTTGATTTCATTGTGTTAGATACCAAGCCCTTCTCAACCAAGGATGAGATCCTAATAATTTAAGAAGACCATTTTTGGGCCCCCCCAAAAGAATGCATTAATAAACCCGTCGGAATGGTTTCCTAAGATTATCTTTTGTAACCAAACTATTGAGTTTAACATGTTTAGGATAGGCAAAACCCCATATGGAAGAAGAGATTAATATGATTGAGGATTTTCGGGGTTTTCTTAATGATTTAATTACCAACTTTGATATAATTTTGATTCAATTCCAAGTATATGGATGAGTTGGATAATGATAGTGAAAATTTTTTCTAAAGTCTTGAGTATTCACACACCCGTGGAGCCCTTAGGACCCTTTCCAATTCTATTCCCAAACCTTCCATAGTTGAGCCCCTAAGCTAGATCTTAAGGAGTTGCCATCTAATTTAAGGTATACTTTCCTAGGGTTTTTCCCACTTTCCTATAATAATTTCTTCAAATTTGACTTTCCAAGAAGAGGAGTTACTTAAAAAAAGATAATAAGGAAGCCCTAGGTTGGACCATGGCTGAAATCAAAGGTATAACCCCTTCTATTGTGCAACATCATTTACATCTTATGGAGGATTCCAAACTATCCACAACCCCAAAGAAGAAAAAACCCCCTGATGATGGAAGCTATTAAGAAAGAGATCCAAAGTGCTTGGATTATGGAATAATTTATCCAATTTTTTACCAATGGGTAAGCCCACATGTAGTGCCTAAAAACCCCCGGTGTGCCCGAGTTCCCAATGCCAATAATAAAAAAAATTTCCCCAACCCGGTCCAATCTAGGTGGGGGTGTGCATAGACTACAAGAAACTTAATGTGGTAACTTAGAAGGACCACTTCCCATTGCCATTCATTGACCAGATATTAGAGAGGTTAGTTGGACATGAATATTTTGTTTTCTTGATGGATATTCTAGCTATAACCACATCCCAACTGCTTTAGAGGACCAATATAAGACCACTTTTACATGCCTATATGGAACATTTGTTTAAAAAAAATCCCCTTTTGGGGTTTTGCAATGCCTCCCCACGCTCCAATGATGCATGATGAGCATTTTTTCCCGACATGGTCAAAAATTTTAGAAGTATTTATGGATGACTTTTCAATTCATGGGAATTCCTATTCAATGTCTTCATCATCTTTTCTAGTTTTGAAAAGGTACATATCTAAGAATTTGATTTTGAATTGGGAGAAATGCCATTTCATGGTTAAACTGGTATTGTTTTAGGCCATGTAATATCCAAGGAGGGAATTAAGGTAGATAGAGCCAAAGTGGATTTAATTGATAATTTCCCCCTCCTCAATTTTGGACCCCCCAAATTTTTTTTGGGGATGGGGGTTTTGAAGGGTTTTTTAAAAAATTAGTCATTAGCCCCCTCACTTCATTATTTGCCAAAGATCAAATTTTTGAGTTTTCTAAAGAGTGCCTAGAATCCTTCAAACACCTTAAGAAGAAATTGACCAATGCACCCATTGTTCAACCATCTGCTTAGACCAACCTTTTGAATTGATATGTGATGCTTGGATTTTGCCAAAAGAGTGGTTTTGGGTCAAAGGATTAATAAGTTACCCAGTCATTTATTATGCTAGTAGGACCTTAAATGATGCAAATCAATTATAAAACCCCCCAAAAAGAATTTTTAGCGGTTGTGTTTGCATTAGAAAAGTTTTGGTCTTACTTAGTTGGAAAAATGTGGGGGTGTATATTGATCATTCTACCCCGATACTTAGTTCAAGAAGGATGCCAAAGCCCTTCATTAGGTGGGTTTACTTTTGTAAGAGTTTGATTTAGAAATTAGGATAAAAAGGAGTTGAAAACCTAGTTCCCACCTTTTCCCCCCCTTTTCCCCAAATTTCCCGATGAAATTCCCCGAACAGAACTTTCCAGATAAAAGTTATTTAAAAGGGTTTTCTAGTGAACCATGGTTTGTTGATATTGTCAACTTCTTAGTTTGAAGTGTGACCGATCAGTCCACCCAAGATAAGTATAGGTTTCTTTTTCGTTAAATTTTTCGATGATCCTTATTTGTTTAAGATACCCCCGGGGATCAGATTATCCGACGATGTTTCCCGATCATAAGCAACATTCTATTCTCTCATTTTGTATGATCATGCATGTGGTGGACACTTTGGACCTAAGAAGACTGCCAAAGGTTCTCCAATGTGGATTTTATTGGCCCACTTTTTTTAGAGATGCTTTTGATTTTTGCAAGGCTTGTCCCCCCGCCTTTTTTTGGCCATATCAATAAGAGGAATATGATGCCCTCAACCCTATTTTGGTAGTTGAGTTTTTTGATGTATGGGGCATCGATTTTATGGGACCATTCCTTAATTCCTTTGGGAATTTGTACATACTTTTAGCCGTTGATTATGTTTCTAAATGGATAGGGGCCCATCCCTTGTAAAACTAATGACCACAAAGTAGTGGTTTTCAAAAGAGAACTTTTTTTCCCGCTTTGGTGCACCATGTGCAATAATCATGATAGGGGTACTATTTTTGTAATCGGCCTTTGAGGCCCTAATGAAAAGTATGAGATCACCCATAAGTTATCTACCCCTTACCCCCCCCAAACTAGTGGCCAAGTGAAGATATCTAATAGGGTCAAACAAATTTGGAGAAAACTATTAATCCCAACCGTAAGGATTGGTCCCTTAGGCTCATTGATCCCTTTGGGGGCCCATCGGACTACATTCAAGACCGATCTTGGTCAGCCTCCCTACCATTTGGTGTATGGGAAAGCTTGTCACTTACCGCTTGAGTTGGAGAAAAAGGGGCCTTTTTTGGGCCATCAAGAAGTTCAACTTTGATTTGTCTAATGGGAATTCATCGAGGCTCCAACTATCCGAGTTGGAGGAACTTGGGAATGAAGCCTATGAAAGTTCTAGGATTTACAAGGAAAAGACCAAAGCTTTCCATGATAAGCACATTCCAAAAATCTTTTCAATTGATGATAAGGTCTTATTGTACAACCCCGATTACTTTTTTTGCCCGGTAAGCTTAGATCTAGATGGGATGGCCCATTTATTGTCCATAATGTATTTTCCCAGGGGGCTGTGGAGATTTTGAATCAAGAATGGGGTAATTTCAAAGGTTAATGGCCCTTTGAAACCATTCCTCGAGTTTCCAAAACTAGTAGTGAAGAGGTCATGGATCTCCATGAACCTCTTTACATTGATGATTAACTTTTAATCGTATGACCCCTTGCATTGTCATTTTTAATTATTTTCATGTTGAGGACATTGCATGACTTAAGTGTGGGGAGGAAACTAGTTTCTTCTTTTTCTACTTTGTTTTATTTGTTTTTTTTTTTTTTTTTTTTTAGCTTGCAAAGGATGAAGTCCTACTTTGGCTTTTGGCTAATGATCATACCATTTGGTTGCTTGATGTATGAAAATAAAAGTTTTGACTAAGGTACCCATTTCAATGTAAAAAAAACCTATTGAGAAAAAGAAACAAGCCTGTGTTTGAGATGAGACTTTTTTTTGAAAAAAAAGACCCCTTTTATGGTGTTGGACCATATGTAAGTCTGGGGTTCCTTGTACTTTTGATTTGGAGTTGATTTTTTTTTTTAAATTTTATGGGTTGACATATGCACAATTTTAAATGAAATGTGAAATGTAGTATAAAGAAGAATAAGAGTTGTTTCCCTTTGGGGAAATAGCCCTTGGGGCCTAAGGAAGTGTGGTGTCTTGATCAAAATTTCCCTTTGGGGAGGAAACTTAAAAGGAACTCTAGCATCACTCCCTTTGTGGGCATATCAAAAATCAAGCTACATAGTAACTTGGTTTTTGTTTGCTCCACCATGTCATTCAAAAAAGTAGTGGAGTAGAATAGAGTTTGCAAAAAAGGAGAAAAAATGTAAATGTCATTAATGCTTAGTAATATATTTTGGTAAAAACCCCCAACGCCTTAGTCATTGGTTCCCTATTTATTCACAAGTGGTTTTGCCTTAAGATAAGGATGTTTTGGAAGAGATGAGGTGAGTTCCAAATTAAGAAATATGCTACCCCCGGGGAATTGATCAAGGGTAATAAAAGTTCAAGTGTGGGGCCCCTTGTAAGAAAAATTATCTTTGCTTTGGATGGGTATGCCCCTTACCTTTAGCCAATGTTGAGATTTATTTATTCTGAATTTTAGGTGTATATTCACCGCAAACACCCACGAGACACAACTCATCCACTAGGGTAACTTGGGGGGTTTTAAAAGGCTTATTGCACGTACTAAATGTAACCGTGATTCCTATGAAAGTGAGTTAGGTTTTTTTTCTTTTCTTTATTTATTTATCTTGCTCGAGGATGAGCAAAAGTTAAGTATGGGGAATTTGATGAGCACAATTGTGAAATCTTAGGGATATAAGTGTACATTTTGCCCCACTTTGATAGTACTACTTTTATTTTTCTTTTTTCTTTTTTAGTTTCCAAGTCTACAAGAGAAAAAAGTGAATCAAGAAACCAAAGGTGGGACCCACTTTTTGGTACCACATCCTCTCCCCTACAAAATCCAAAAAATTATTTTTTCCCTTGCCACCTCACAAGATCTTGAAGATGCTATGCAAAATTCCTTTCTCGATTTAATCAAGATTGCAAGATATTGGTGAATATTGTAAGGAAAGATTAGAATTTGTTAATTTTAAAAAAGATTTCTCTTTCCTCACACAATATCTCGAGAATGAGGTTTTTTACCAAGATTTAATTTTATTTTATTTTTTTTTTTCTTAAAGAAGACTTGTAGAAGGAAGGAGACAAAAAAAAACCCTATAAAAGCCCCTTCCCCCCCTCCTATTTTTTTTTTTCCCCCTTTACTTTGTTTTCTAGTTTATGCTTAGTTTTTTTCTCCCCCTCTCTCACTCTTTAATTTTAGTTTTTCTCTATTTTTTCTTTAATCACTTTTGTAATAGTTTTTATGTGAATTAAGCAAACACTTTTTTTTCGAAAAAACCCTTTTTTATGTTTATAATTTATGCAATTGATTTAAAAATTTTTTTAAAGTTATAGTTCTAGGCTTAGATCTAGGTGACAAGATCACGGGGTGGAGCATCTTTTTTTCAAGTTCAATTTTTTTTCAAGATTTGTTTTCTAGTACTAGAAATTTCAGATTTGGTTTATTCCCCCCCGGTTTTTAATAATGGTAGTATCTCAAATCACCTAAGCTTTCAAGTTCAAGCATTGAAGTTCAAGTAAGGGCTCCTCAATAGTTTTCTCTCCCCCCTCTTTCCCCTTTTTTGACTACCCTTTCTTTCTTAATTTAGGATTTTAATTTCAGTTACATTATTGCTACCCCTTTTCCCCAAGGTTATAATCTAGTGTATGTGTTGGCTTTGCCCTCCTAGCCATAGAACCATCAATTTATTGCTTTTATTTTAATTGTCTCCCGTCCCTAAAGCCAAGTAAAATAACCCTTGTAAGAGTGACTTCCGTCAAGTGGGGAAGCTCATTTTATGATGTACCCTTTTGCTAAGTAGAGAAACCTACTTGTGAATCTTTTAGCTTTCTCCCCTTTTTACCTTATTTTTTTTTCAGCTTTTTTTTCCTTTTATTTTTTTTTAAATTACGTGAGTTATTTATTTTCATTATTTATTTAATTTTAATTGCATGGCTTGCATCTTTAAATTCTTAGATGATGAATGGTTAGGAGGTTATTTTATATACATATGTTTAGGATGGTAATTAGAATTAGATCACAACCATTAATCGGTTCACTTTCGCATTATTAAAAGAAATAAAAAATAAAGTGGCCCCCTCCTTGTGTTCGACCGAGGTACACCGATTCGTATGCTTGCGTTACATTTAAAACCCCAAACACACCTCTATACAATATCCTGATAGTCCTTTCCTAGGTTTTTTTTCCCAAATTTGGGTGATAAGGAAAAATTCAAACTTCTCTTATCCCTAGCAAAAACTCGAGGGGTTTTTCCCCCTTAATGGCTTGGCTAGCTTCAATTTTCAAGGAGCCAAATCTAAAAATAGTAGGCCCCCGATTTAATGATCTAGTCTCAATCTATGGCTATGACCATGGCTCATGTCATCAAATCCCTTGAACGCTTCGCAAGAACCGTAGGGACGATGTCACCTCCCTTTGTCAATGTTTACTACCTCAATCGATCAGATGGTTCACCACACCGGGAGTGGGAGAATAAATGAGCTATCATGCAGTAAATAAGCATCCCGGGATCTCTCGCCGATGGATTCCTCCCATCGGTAGATATTGGATGAAGATCTCGAGCCACCTTAAAAATGAATATCTTCCCATACCGACAAATTCTTCACTTCTTCTTCTTTCCATCCAAAAAATTCTAAATTTTTTTTAAGCAATCTTTCTTCAAAGAGGGTTGGAACAAACTACCATTGGGTGAAGATAACATACAAACCGAATTCTTTGAGAGTTGGGCAAATCTCTACTAATCCCAACCAAATACATGTAAGTTGGCACCCCCGTTGAGGCCCCCCGGAGTAATTGATGATGTAGCTTCACACATCCAATGGGACAAGAAATGACACATTCATGGATTTTAGCTATCTTGGTGCCCACATATTTGTCTAAAGTCTATTTCCTCAATGTCTCATCCAACGAGCCCATGGGGTTTTCCTGAAACCAACACAAACAAAGAGATATAAAGATTTATTAAAACATTACTCATTAGCTAATGACTCAAACCAGCCTTTAACATTTGCATCAATTTTTTTTTTTTTTTTTTTTCGATTTTGACGATCAAGGGTGGAGAAAAAACCGGCCTTGATAAACCGTGATGGGGCATTTTCTTTTTAAGAGATAGAATCAGAGGGGGTGGAGGGCCAGGTGAATGAGATACCTAATGGCCTTGCATGCCAAATGGCAATTTTGGGGAAAAAACCCCCTAGATAAGAAGTGCCCAACCAATGGGGGGATAAAAAATACCTAATGGCCTTGTATACCAAATGGCGATTCTTGGGGATAGAAATCAATAAGAAGTGACGAAACACTAGGTGGATGACAAATACCTAATGCCTTTTATGCCAAATGGCGATTCTTGGGGATATAAACTATGATGATCTTTTAAGGTATTTTTTTTTAAAAAAAAGGAACCAATTTATTGCCTTTAGATGGTTGAGCCCGCACTTGCACATGTCAAGTTACTTATGTATCCCTCAAAAGGAATCAGTCGACGTAGTTCGGCTATTTGCCCTTTCAAATATAATATTTTTAAGTTGATCCATATTGACCAGGGTATTTCTTCACCGCTGTGGTCTACAAGTTTTACCTTTACTGGTAGAATTCCTTTGATAGTGAATGGGCCACTCCTTGGGCCTAAACTTTCTCCTTAGGATCATGTATTGGGGCTCTTCGCTCAAAGAACAAGTTCTCCCACCTCTATGTGACGGGCTTCAAATTCTAAAAAGGGCCCCCGGTCATTTTTTGTTGATATTTCTTCAGATTATCTATAGTTTTAACGCCTTTCATCGAGAAAATTGAGCTCATCATGTCGGACTTCACTGCTCTCCTTCGATAGCTCACGTCAAGGAGTACTCTTAAGGACGGTACTAGAATTTCCATGGGTAGAACTACCTTAACTCCATATACCAAAGAGAAAGGTGTTGCCCTGTCAAGATCGCATGGGCCGGTATGCCCATAAGGTAAGGGTAACTTATCAACCCAATCCTTGTAAGTGGTAGAGCGATGCCTTCCGATACCAAACTTTGTGTAGATTTTATCGGTCTTCCCCTAGAAGTGAGATCCTTGATCTATATCAATTCTTGAGGTACTCCATATCACGAATGATATTTTCTTGGATGAATTTGGCTACCTTAGCGTATGTGAGGACCGCATAAACCGAGGTTCTACCCACTTGGTGAAATAATCAATGGCTACCAAGATGAACTCATGGCCATTGGATGCTTTGGGGTTGACCTTTCCAATGATATCAATACCCCAAGTGGAGAATGGCCAAGGTAAAGGCAAATACAACTTTGTTGGTGGGATATGTATGATATTTGCAAATATCTAACACTTAGGGTTTTTTTTCCGACAAAGTCCGTGCAATCTACTTCCATTGTGCTCTAGTAATATCCTAGCTACGGATCTTCTTAGATAACATCTTGGCTTTTATGTGGGGTCCACAGAGACTTTGATGAATTTCTTCTATTATAGTTGTAGCTTGTTCCTCATCTACACACAACAACGATTCCGTCATAGGATCTCTTGTATGATAGATCCTCTTGGAGAATAAACGGGAGGTATATTTTCCCACAAATTTTTTCTCTATCGTTGTTTAAACCCGGTATTTTTTTTTCCCCCCGATGAAATCCACTATGTGAGCGAACCAAGACCACCATCCAAATGAGAGAGTTCACAAATTTTCGATAAATGGGCCTACTTCTTTGTTCTACCAAGAATGGGGGGGACTCTAGCCATAGGGTTGCACTTTACCATAAAAATGGTTGTAAGGGCATTAGCAAACCGTTGTTATCCCTCTAGAAGTATTCGAATGAAATTTTTAAAGTGTTCAATCACCTTTCCAAAATGTTCTTGATATGGCTTCAACTTTTCATCTCTAGTTTTCCACTTTCCTTGCACCCAAAAAATAACAATGGATGAATCTCCATACACCTTGACCCTTTTTAAACCCAATGGTTGGGGTCATTTCTATTTCCCAAAAGCACAAGCTTCATAATCAAGAATGTTAGAATAGGGAAGTCGAGGGAATGACAAAGGCAAATAAAGACCGCCAAGAGTAACAAGCAATTTTCCCTGACCACACCCCTTCCGATTTGCTGCTCCATCAAAGAATAATTCCTAGTTATTAACGTATCTTCTTCATCTATTGCAATAATTCCTTCATCGGGAAAGGCATCATCTAAGGATCTTCCATCTTTGGTGGGGTGAGTAGCCAAATGATCAGCTATGGCCTGCCCCTTGATAGATTTCTGAGTAACACAGGTGATGTCAATCTTTGATAGCAAAAGTAACCAACGGGTCATCCTTCCTGTCAAGGCCGTTTTTTCAAGAGATATTTGATGGGATCCATCTTTGAGATCAAGTGCACCGGATAAGAAACCATATAGTGTTGTAACTTTTTAGTTGCCCAAATCAACGTAGCACAAGTTCTTTCCAAAGATGTGTTCGGTCTCATATTCCAAAACTTCTTGTTGAGGTAATATATGGCATGCTCTGCCCACTTTTCTGTCTCCTTCTATGCTAACAAAGAGCCCATAGAGTATTCTCCCATGGAGAGATACAACAGAAGTGATTCTCCTTCCACTGGTAGTGTCAATATTGGTGGGTTCATGAGGTATCCCTTGATCTTCTCAAAAGCTTGTTGGCATTAGTCATTCCATTCCGTTGGTTGATCCTTCTTCAATTTTTAAAATTGGTTCATAGATTATAGTCAACTGAGCTATGAATCTGCTAATATATTGGATGTGACCCAGAAATCCTTGTATTTGCTTCTCAGTCTGAGGTGTGGGCATTTCTTGAATTGCCATGATTTTGATAGGGTCGACTTCAATGCCTCTTTCACTTACAAAGAAACCTAATAACATTCTTGTTGTCACCTCAAGCACACACTTTTGAGGGTTCAACTTCAGCTGATACTTCTTAATTCTTTCAAAGAAATGCCTTAGCTTGGGAATATGCCCCTGCCAATCTTTTGACTTTACTATTATGCCATCCATATAGACTTCCACATCTTTGTTCATCATGTCGTACAATATGACCGTGGCTTCTCTTTGATAAGTTGCCTCGGCATTCTTCAATCCAAAAGGCATCACCTTGTAAAAATTGGTGGTGAAGGCTGTCTTCTCATGGTCCTCTGGGTGCATGCTTATTTTGTTGTATCCCGAGAATCCATCCATAAATGATAATAAAGCATTGCTTGCGATTATCCATCAATACATCAATGTGAGGTAATGAGAAGTCATCTTTAGGGCTCACTTTGTCGACCTTCCCATCTTTCTTTGGTACTAGTACAATATTGGCCAACCAATGGGGGTACTTCACCACCTGTAGGAACCCCGCATTCCATTGCTTCACAACTTCTTTTCTGATTTTTTCACTCCATTCTGGTCCCATCCTTAGGAGCTTCGGTTTTACTAGCTTTGCCCTTGGGTAAGTCGGCAATCGATGCTACACGATATTGGGGGTGATACGCATATCCTCATAAGACCAAGCAAAGACCTCGGGGAACTCCTTGAAGACTAATCATCTATTTTGCTTCTTCATCATCAAGGGTAGTGCCAATTTTTTCCTCTCAAGGCATTGGTTGGTTCCTAGATTAATAACCCGAGTATCCTCATAGATGGGTTAGGATTTCTTTGGTTTATATTGTTTTATTAATTCTTGATATTTATTAAGATCATCATTGAAAAAGGAGGCAAGTCATACTCGGGAAACAAAAAATTTTATTCATGAAAGGAGTAGACTTGACATACAAGGACCGGGCTCTCCTTTAAAAGGGGGGACTAACATGAAATCATAAACAATAGATTTGACTACGACTTGATAATTGGCTTGATGCTTTTTCCGGGG
>JAJSZK010000174.1:0-17765 GCA_022985045.1 Macadamia tetraphylla | reverse complement strand
TTTAAACCCCAAAAGACTACTATTCCAAAAGGCAACGCTCGAATGGTAGTATATAGTGATGCTTCCAAATTGGGCTTAGGCTATGTTTTGATGTAAAATGGCAAGGTTGTAGCATATGCATCTCAATAACTGCAGGACTATAAAGAATTACCCACTCCGACTTGGAGTTAGTAGTGGTCATTTTGCTTTAAAGATCCAGGCATTATTTATATGGCTAAAAGAGTGACATCTACAACGATCATAAGAGTTTGAAGTACTTCTTCATCCAAAAGGAGCTGAATATGAGATAAAGAAGATGGTTGAACTGATGAAGGATTATGATTGCACCATCCATTATCATCCGGGAAGGCTAACGAGTGGCTGATGCATTGAGTAGGAAGTCTCGATCTCATCCCTAGTAGCCTTGATGGTGAATGAACAGCTGATTGAGGAAGCTAGAAGAATGGATTTGAAACTACTAATGAATGAGGTGGCAAAGGACCTTGGCTGCACATATGATACAACCATCGTTAGTGGGGAAAATCCATGCCCAAGTATTGGATGAGGATCTTCAAAATAGTAAGTGATATCAAAGAAGGAAGAAAAAGATTTAAATTTCAAGTTGACTAAAGATGGGGTCCTCAAGTTCAAGGATAGACTTTACGTACAAAGGAGGAAGAGATGAGGGAATTAATATTGAAAGAAGCTCACAGCTCACCCTACTCCATCCATCCCGTAGTACAAAAATGTACAAGGATTTAAAAGGTCCTATTGGTGGTGTGGCATGAAACCGACGTAGCCACCCATGTAGCCGTGCTTGAATTGACAATGATCAAAGCAGAAAGGCAAAGGCCATATGGCTTATTACAACCCCTACCCGACTGTAATGGAAGTGGGAAAACATTACCATGGATTTTTTCATAGGATTAACGCATCGTATGGGGAATGACACAACTGGGTAATTGTAGACCGACTCAACCAAGGTGGCCCACTTCATCCCTATGAGAATTACTTACTATATGGAAAAATTGGCTCAATCTGATGTTGACAATATTGTCCAATTACATGGTATACCGACAAGCATTGTCTCCGACCGTGATGCCAGATTCACCTCCAACTTCTGGAAATGTTTATAGAAAGCAATGGGGACACAACTGAATTTTAGCACGGCATTCCATCCACAGAAAGATGGGCAACCAGAGAGGACTATACGCACCTAGAGGATATGTTGCTGCTTGTGTTGGATATGAGCTATAGTTGATAAGCTCTGTCACTCATAGAGTTCTCTCACAACAATAGCTACCAAGCTACTATAGGTATAGCACCTTATGAAGCCCAAGATGGTAAGAAATGCAGAATGCCTTTGTATTGGGATGAAGTTGGAAAAGGAGAACTTAAGTCTCGAATCGATCGTGCCACTGTGAGAAAGTGGATGTAATCAGGAGAGAATTAAGGCCTCAATCAAGACAGTAAAAATTATGCGATGTCGACGGAAACACCTAGAGTTTGAGATGGGTGATAAAATTTTCTTAAAGTCTCCTCAATGAGAGGAGTGAAGAGGTTTGGCAAGAAGGGAAAGCTAAGTCCCTACATATGGGACCTTATAAGATATTGAGTCGAGTCGAATAAGAGCTTATCGGGTCGCTATGCCACCCAATTAGAAGGAGCTCATAATGTATTTTAGGTTTCCATGCTCAAGAATTACGCTTATGATCTAGCTCATATTTTGACATATGTACCCTTGGAACTTGACACTAATTGGAAGTATGTAGAATACCCAAGAAATCATTGACCGAAGACCACATTCTCCACAATCGGACTATTTCTTATGTACTAGTCAAGTGGAGGAATCACCCAAACAAGAAGCATCTTGGGAACATGAGGAGAAAATGAAGAAGAAATATCCTCGTTGTTTAGATCACCAGTGAGCCAAATTTCGGGATCAAATTTCTTGGAAGGTGGGAATGTTATACCCGAACCCTAAAACTTCCTATTTTAATTTCAGGTGCGACACCAAGGACACCAGATAAAGTGAGTACTAGGTTGAATCCGCCTTTTACCGAGGAAGGAAGGGCAACCCCACTTGCACCTGCTACCCATGCTTAAGTAATTGGAAGGGATTCCAAACCCGAAGGGAAAGGCTAGTTGAACCTCACACACACTAGAAACCCTGGAGAAGGCCCCACTCAAACTGAGGAGAGATCTCCACACAAAGTGACAGCCAAAGATTCACTGGATGATGGTCACCGGCAGATGGAGCATCCACTGGTGAACACCATATGGTGAGTGTACAGGCCAATTTTAGGTTATCTCACCATGAGACCCGAGACCTCACGATCGTGCACCCCAAACCCATCCACATTGATGGAACAATGTGTTATCGAGTCGATTAATGTGGCGGACATCTCAAGTTGGCCGTTAGTATCGAATAGCGGAATAACCTAGTATTGGGTAAAACCCATTAATTCCCCAAACAACCCTTAGGGACTTATGTCACACCTCGCTCACACGTAACTAGACCTGACCGAGTTAACTTCGTTAACCCAAACTCGCCAGATCATCTAATACAAGATCCAACCACAAGATACACATCTAAGATAAACGCTCAAAAGTTCAGAAGACTTAATTTACTGTGAATACCCCAATATACTTGATACCCAAATTGTAGTATATAGATAAACATGTGGGCCCGCAGCATGATATTTACATAAAAGAATAACAATTCACGATCAAGTACACAAAATGGGTCATCAAAAGAATCAAAAAGTAAAACTCAGACGGCATCAATATTGCGGTCTCAAGAGACAACCCCAGCACGGTAAACTGTCAGCGTTATACTCCTGGAGACCCACCATCCTCATCAGAAACTCAACTGTGGGCCCGACCTTGATCTTCGTGTTGGTGACCTGCAAAATCATCTAAAAGAGGTGCAAGACGTGGATGAGCTCACTAGCTCAAGAAGTGAAAAGAAGGATCACACAACAATACACACAACAATCACATCCATATGCACTATATGCTATGTAATTCATTTTAAATCTCATCCACCTAAACAACATTACTAAGTCTTTGGTTTGGTGTTACTACAACCACAAAGGCGATATGCCCCTGCACGAGCCGAACTCCATCCCGCGACACGCCCATAGGGTTGTTGAGAAGGCCCACCGTGAGTACTGGAAAAGTAAAGCATGCCTACTACCCGCCTCAACATAAAAGTAAATGATAGAAAGTAAAGGTGCCGACTCCAAGAATTTAAAAGCAAGACGATTGGCCCTCTTGAATATACCATCGAGGTTGCCGATCGTCCTAATGACCAGCCAGTATGTCTAACCGCCACAAAGGACTCGACACCCGAACACCTGCTTCAAGTGATAACCCAACACCTCAACCCCGTTGGGAAGGGTCGAGACGGAAGATGATAATCCTAAACCGATGCTCCTATATGATATAGTACAATTGCATAGTGCCACCGCCCCATTCTACGGGCCACCAATACACTCGCTTCAAGCCACACGGCATCTAGTCTAATAATGCATCATGCACAGTGATCCCATCATTCATCACATAAGCACATTAATCATTTAGCATTGAGAAAGTAAAACACAATACACATGTCATAATCATATGAGGATGACTAAGCTACACATAATTTGCATGATGACATGGCTAGTCTAGATACAATTGAATGATGCCAAATAAGCCTTAAAATAAAATCAAACGTCCTCTCCCCACTTACCTGTTGTGTACAAAGACTCATGCCTAGTATGGGTGATGTAATACCCTACTTCTTAAACCCGGTCTGATTACACGGTTAACCCGGTTTAATCATGCAGGACCCGAATCGGAGAGAATTAAGGCGGGTTCCTTATGGACCATGATGGCAAGGGTGACCTTAAACATAGGTTGGCTAGACAAGTCCGAGTCAATGCCAGAGGAGACGAGAGTACCCAAGCTGTGTACATGCACATATCATAAGGCCATGTACGGATAAAGTGTATGTAATCAGTATCTTAAGGCGATACGATATTACATCTTATGCCAAGAGTGAGATTCGTCGAGGGCCAAATTCTTGTCAAAATCCCACTTGTTGGCCAATTTTTCCCCTCTGGGGTAAAATGGGCAACCACCCCCCAGTGACCCACCCATGTGATTACTTAGTTATTTTAGAAAGTAAAAATAGCATTTATGAGTTTCCATTTTCTCATTTATGTCATTCGTGGGTTGGTGAAAAGAGTAAAGGAGAGAAAAGGAAGGAGAAAGAAAAGGGAGAAGAAGAAAGGGGGAAAAAAAGTGGGGGAAGGATTTAAGCGGCCGAGGCTTGATCTTCCCATTCGCGGGGAAAAGTGATTCCAATCGAGATCTACATTTAGAGGTGAACAAAGGCTAGGTTCCTTAAACTTTCACCATACCCAAGTAAAACCTTTGATTTGGGTAGAGTTTCTTGAGATCTTGAAAACCCCTTTGAGATGATGAATCAAAGGCTTAATAGATGGTTTATGTGTTGATTTTGAAGAATTTGAAGAAGTGTTTATAAGGTTGAGGAAGCATTGGTGATTTGAAGTGATTTTGGGGTTTTAAGGAGTTCTTGAGCAAAGAAGGTAAGATTTTCCCATTCCTTAAATCTAACCTAGATCTAGGTTAGAACCACCTTATGAGACCTTGAATGTGTGAAGAAGGGGTTTTGGGAAAAGTCCCATTTGATTCCTAAAAGGGTTTGGGGGGAAGTTTGGGAAAAAATGGCATTTTCTGCCAAGCGGGGGCCAAATGGCCCGGGGGCCCCCTCCCAGAGGGCGCCCCCGGGCCAAACCCTCCCCCGGTCTTAGCAGCCCCTGGGACCCAATCGGTGGGCCAACCAGAGAACCTACCCCCCGGTCATGATCGGGGGGTTGACGGGGGTCGAGGGTTTCCCCGACCCCCCCGAGGCCCCAACATGTTTTTTCGTCCGATTGACGAAATGGACGGACCTTCTTTTAGGATTCTAAACATGATTTTGTCATTGATCTTTTTAAATTTTTGCGCCAAAGTGGTGAAATGCTAACCCGCCACTCATGATAGGTTCACCAAATCACGCTTTTCCCCGGATCTCACCGCCGGCGTGAGTCCTTGTACACTATGGGTAAATGGGGAGGACATTTGGCCTTGTTTAAAGGCTTGTTTGGCATTCATTTAATTGTATCTAGACTAGCCATGCCATCATGAAAATGCTATGTAGATTAGTCATCCTCACATTGTTATGCCATGGGTGCTATGTTTATTTTCTAAATGCCAAGTGATGATATGCTTATATGATGAATATTGACATCATTGTGCATGATGCATTAATAGACTAGATGGAGTCGGTTTGGGAACGAGTGCATTGGTGGCCCGTGGTAGGGACATGGTGGCACTATAAATCGTTATTGTCATATAGGAGCATGCGGTTTAGGATTATCATTTTCCCCATGTTACCCCTTCCCCCAAAGGGGTTAAGGTTTTGGGGTTACCTTTTGGGGGGGAATGCGTTGTTAGGTCCTGGCGGTTAGACATACCCCGGTCAAAACGGAAACCCCCGTGGTATATTCAAGGGCCAATATTTGTTTTTTAAATTTTGGGAGTGATTTTAATTTTGTCATTTACTTTATGTTGGACCCGTGGTTGGCATGTTTTATTTTTGAGTACTCACGGTGGGCCTTCTCCGATAGCCCATGGGCGATCGGGGATGGGTTCCCCACTGAGTACCCCGGACCTTTGGTTGTGGGCACTAAACCAAAGACTTAGTAATGTTGCTTAGGTGGATGTGATTAAAAGGGGAAATAGCATATAGTGCATATGGTTGTGTTGTTGTGTGGACCCGGGTGGTCCTTCTTTCCACTTATTGAGCTAGTGAGCTCACCCCCGGTGCACCTCTTTAGATGATTTTACAAGTCATCAACTGATGAGATGGGGGGGCCCCCCACGTTGAGTTCCCCGAGGAGGATTGGGGGGTCCCGGAAATAGAGACGGCCGGGATTGCTCGGGAGCGGTCGGGCCCGTAATTTTGATCCCTTGGTTCCCTCTTGATCCAAATAGCCTTGTTTTGATACATGAGTTACCCGATAGGGCTTTACCTTTTGTTTTGAAATAGCCCTACTTTTTTTGACTAAGCTAACCTTTTTTTTTGATGTTTCCCTTTTTTGTACTTGATATGTAAATTGTATTCTTTTGTGTAAATATCATGCCACGGGCCCTTTGTACTTAACTATCTAATTACAATTTGGGTATCAAGTATAATGGGAATATTTATTAAACAAGTCTTCCTAAATTGAACACTTTCTTAGTTGTATGTGGTGGTGGCATATTGTAGATGATCCCGGGGTTTGGGTTAACGGGTTTAAGGCACCCTAGTTTTGTAAACGGGGGGGCGGGAGATCCCAAAAAACGAAATTTTTGTGAACCTATCATAAGTGAAGAGGGTAACATTTCACCACCTTGGGGTCAAAATAATAAGATTTGATGGTTAAACATGTTTAGAATCATAAAAGAAGGTTCCCGCTGTTTTTGGGCCCTTCGACAAAAAAATCATTTTGGGGGGCCTCGGGGGGGGAGCCCCCCATCACGGCCCACCGATCTTCTCGGGGGGGGTCACCCCAGGCCCATCGGTCCCAGTGGGGGGGGACCAGGTCGATCCTCTTAGGCGGGAAGTCGGTCCGCTCGGGGACGCCGGCCTGTGGTGGCCCGCGGGGGGGGAAGGCCCCCCTCGGGGGTGCCCTCAGGGTGCGCCCCCCGTGCCCCCCGGAGGGAAAAATTCCCCTTTTCCTTGAAACTTTTTCCAACTTTTGGGAAATCAAATGGGGTTTTTCCCAATCACATTTTCCACACATTCAAGGTCTTATAAGATGATTCTAACCTAGATCTAAGTTAGATTTAAGGATTGAAAAGCCATCTTACCTTTTTGCTCAAGAACTCTATAAAACCCCAAAAATCACTTTCTTGCTCAAGAAATCCAATCTTTCAAATCAAACACATCTTCAAATCCTTCAAAATCAACACATACCCCCCTATTAAACCTTAGATTTATCTTTCCCAAAGGGGGGATTTACAAGATCTCAAGAAACTCTACCCAAATCAAGGGTTTTATTGGGTTTGGTGAAAGTTTAAAAGCATAGCCTTTGTTCACCCCCAATCGTACCCTCGTTTTGGGGGATCACCCCCGGGCGGGGAATGGGAAGTTTAAAACCCTTGGCCTGTTTAAATCCTTTCCCTTTCCTCCTTTTCCCTTTCCCCCTTTTTCTTTCCGCTCTCTTTCCCCCTTCTTTTTCTCCTTTTTACTTTTCACCAAACTCCTTAATGTAATAAATGAGAGAATAAAAAACACAATAATGCTATTTATATTTTTTTAAAAGACTAGTAACCACAGGGGTGGGTCCCCGGGTGGGCTCCGTGACCACCCCCAGACCAAAAAATTTTCCATGAGGGTTTTTTATGGAATTCCTCGGGGTATCTCACCCCGGCCAAAGGTATATTCTACATATGCACTTTAGGTATGGTTAAAAAGTTTTCCCATAGCCTTAGATCGATTGCCGGCTTGGGAAAACCCCTCCCCCGGGAGGGGCTTGCCCCGGGCCAACCCCGGTTTCAAATTCACCCTTCCATCATGGTCCATAAGGAACCCCTTAATCCTTCGTTCAAAATCCGCATGGTTAAACCGGTCAACCATGTAATTAGACCAGGTTTAAAAAGGGCATCACATTTCCCCCCCCTTTTTAAAATTTTTTCCCTAAATTGGCATACCCGGTTTTCAAAAATGAGGATACGGCGGTTCTCCCAAGATGCTTCTTCAAGTGAATGATTAGACCATCGACCTTTATGATGGAAATGGAGTGGTTGGGGTTTTACTTTCCGATCCAAGATTTCAGGGTGCTCTATAGGTCATATCGCTTCTAGATATTTTGATTCTAGGTAATACATGCGATGGATCAAAAACGATTTAGCATGGATACATGGAATACATTATGAACATTCCCGAGTGAAGGTAGGAGCAAGCATGTAGGCTTGACCCAAACCCCAAAAGAAAATCTCAAATGGGCCAATGTATCTGGCTCAACTTCCCTTTCTATGAAATCTTTCAAGCCTTTAGTGGGGGGAAATTGAGAAACACCTTTTTCCTACTTGAAACTCAATGTCTTTCTTGGATTTCCATAGCTCTTTTGACATAACGAGCTTTAATTTTCTCAATAACATCGCCCTTTGTCACAAGTCACCCCGATATTTGGTCCTAACATTGCATTTCCTACCCATTCCAAAAAGGAGTTCTACATTTCCCACCATATAATGCCTCATATGGAGCCATCCCAATTGTAGCTTGATAACTTTTTATAGGCAAACTCCAAAAGGGGGGATATATTCTTCCTAACTACCACACATTTCCATTGCACATGCCCGGATGTCTTCTAATTTTTGATTTCCCCCCGGGGCCACATCGGGGGGAAAAGTATTAAATTCAATTGTGATCCCAACGATCCGGAAGCTTTTCAAAAACGAAGTGAACCTTGGGTCCCTACCCACAAAACCCGGCACTCCATGGGCACTATGTTATCCATATAAAGTTGTGCTAACTTAGCCATAGAGAACTTGGTCTTGATGGGAAGAAATAAGCAATCTTAGTGCGATCAACTATCACCCATATGGTATCCACCCCCTTAGGTGTGCATGGTAGCCCGTGAAAAGTCCATTGTAATCCTATCCCATTTCCCAAAGATATTGGGAGTGGCTGAAGAGTACCATAAGGTCGATCCCTCTCAACTTTTACTTTTGGCATGTAAGAAAACGCCATATAGGGCTATAGTGATTCTCATGTTTGGGACCGAATTTTATTTAAGGTCTTTATACATCTTTATATTTTTCCGGGTGGAGTGAGTATGAGCTATGTGTTTCCCCTTTATCTTGTCTTATATCTCCAAATCATCGGGCACACACAACCTACCTCAAAACAATAATGCCCCATCACTAGCTAAAACGAAATCAGGGTCGTTCAATATTTGATCTTGAATCTTAACTCTGATCCATTGCAACTCAGGGTCCAAAGGTTGTTTCATTATCACTTCTTGCCTAATCGCGGATGCACCAAAGAGCGCGGGGATACGTTAACTATTCAAGGTTTTCTAGTTGATGTTCAAGTTCTAAGGTTGCTCCTTCATATAAGGGGGTTTCATCCATTAGCATCGATCTTATCGGTGGTGGGCTGCAAATAGGGGTGACCCCGTGCCTTCCGCTCAACATACCCGCCACTACATTAGCCTTATGGGGATGATTTAATGCCCAGTCATAATCCTTCATGAGCTCAAGCCATCTCCCCCGCCTCATGTTCAAATCTCTTTGGGTGAAAAATTAAGGCTCTTGTGACCCGATATCTCGCACTTCTCCCCATACAAATAATGTCCCCAAATCTTTAGGGAAAAAATGACAAAGCTAGTTCCAAGTCAGGGGTGGGGTAGTTCTTCTCATATTCCTTTAGTTGTTGGGATGGGGCGCTATCACCCCCGGGACTACATGAGAACACAACCCAACCCAACCTTAGAAGCTCAGTGCCGTCATTCCACTTGTGCCTTGGGATGGTAAACCCCTGACACCAACCTTTTCTTTAATTCCTGAAAACTCTTCTCACACTCCTCACCCATTCAAATTTCACACCCTTTTGGTTAACTTAGTCATTGGTGGAGACCCGAGCAAAATTCTCAATAAGCACCAGTATCCAAAACCCCAAGAAACTTCTAATTTCGAAATTCTTGGGCTTTCCCACTCTACTATTGCTTTCACCTTATCGGGTTCCACCTCGATTCGCCTGACACTCGGTCCCGAATCCAACCTCAAGCCAAAATTCACATTTTGATTTAGCAAACAATTGTTGTTCTCTCAGAACACCATCCTCGGTGTTGAGTGTTTTCCTCTTCGTCTTAGAGTAGATTAAGATGTCATCAATGAAAATAATTACCCATTTTCAAGGACATCATGAAATACCGATTCATTAAATCCATGAATGCGGCTTTGGGTTTAAACCCCAAAAATAACACTAGGAACTTATAGTGCCCAAAAAGAGCCCCAAGCGCCTTGGGTTTGTGCCTTTTTTCTTAAGCGATAATACCCCACCTAAGGTCTATCTTTGAAAATATTTTACACCTTGTAGTTGGTCAAACAAATCATGGCGGGCAATGGATACCACTTCTTAATGGTTAGCTTATTCAATTCTTGGTTCGATGCAAAAAGCAATGCCATCCTTCTTTTTAACAAACAATACTAGGGCACCCAAGGTGAAACACTTGGGTGAATAAACCCTTCTCCAATAATTCTTGCCCGCATGAATCCTTAAATTTTTGGGGTGCCATCCTATATGGAGCTTTGAACCGGAGCTCTCCAGAATCAAGTCGGGAAATTCTAACTTTTATCAGCGATAGATGCATCGATCACCCGGAAAGACATCGGAAAATCTTTAACCACCTTTACCTCTTCTAGAAGTAAAACTTTGCATCAACATCAAGTACCGATGCTAAGTAACCCTAACATCCACTTTCCAACAACTTTACCGCTTGAAGAGTGAGATGAGGATCTTTCTACCCCGTTCATTTTACCCGCTTGGTATACCAACCTTTTCCTTCATCATATGTCACCCAATTAATTTTTTTGGCACACATCACATTAGTTCGAGGGGCTAACAACCAATCCATCCCCGATAACGCAAAATTCTATGTTGAATTTAATGAGTTGTGCATCCAATTTCTTCCCATTGTTTTCCCCGGGCCCCCCCATACACCTCCTTGAACTGTAACTTTCCCGGGGGGCATACTAACAATCATCCTATGATCTAGTGTCCTAGGTGACATACCAAGTTTCTTAGTAAACTTTAGATATGAATGAGTGTGTAGCCCCCTAATCAAACAAGACATAGGTGGTATACCGATATAGGTAGAACACCTAGTGCAACATGCATATAAGTAAAGGGTCATCAACATTTAACATAAAAAAAATTTAAATTAAAATGTACTGCTACCATTTCCCTTTTGGGCCTCCTTTTTTAAAGGCATACATTCTTCCTTTTGTTTCCCCCAGTTAAGGGGGGTTCCGTACGAGGGCTGGATGGTAAGGTTGGTTTGACCCGATAGTCTTTAGCATAATGCCCATGGGAGTGGCAAAAACAACGGATCTATGATGCCAGCGGGTGGGGCCCTTTGTCCCTGACCCGACATGACAGGGCGAGGTGGCCTTGTATGACAGATTAGTGTTTGGGAGAAAAGGAGAGCTGCCCACCGGTCGGGGAAGGTACCCGGATGGCCTATGGGGCTTTTGTATGTGGCCCGAACTATCACCCACAGATACCTTGGATGAGTTGCCCATGTTGGAAATGGATTAGCCCTCTTCCACAATCCGTGTGAGGGACTTTTCCCCTTCCTTATCTTCCATGGTTTTACCCTTTTTACAACTGCCATAATTTGTCAAATCTAAGCCCCGAACTACCCAATAGATGCCTTTAATCCTTCAAATCTTCCCCTTTTTCTTTATCATATGTTTGGGGGGAAAATGGAATAAGTTTTCAACCGCCGATACTCAAGGATAGTCTTTTTCCCCTTGAGTTAAGGCCATAATTTCGCTCTTTATGGTCCCCGGGTTACGAGGATAATGGTTGGCCAAAACAACTCCTTGAATTGCTCCCATGGGGGTTTCCCATGTGCGGCCAATAATATAGGCTTAGAGGCTTGCCAAAGAGTTGGCTTCATTCTTGAGTTGTAGCCCCACAAATAATCTTCCGGGCCTGGGCACTCAATTACCTCAAATATCTTTTCCAACTCTTGGACCCCCGGTGGCTCTAGAGGATCCTTCCACGTTAGAGAACACGGGGAAATTCCTCTTAAAAGATTCCACTACCCTTGACGATTATTCATCAGGGTAATTGGGTATATCCGATAGTAAGGGTATGGGGGGGCACTATGTATGAAGGAATCCCGAGTGGCGAATTAGAGGTGTACCTCCCCCGGGCCAAAATCGACCCTCGTGGGTCTTATGGAGTGTTTATCCGAGGATGTTGACCGATTGAGGAAGGTCTAACGTTCGTATAGCAGCCATAAATGCTTTTTCCCCGGAAGCATTTGTTCGGAAGGCTTGTTGTATGCTAGATTATGGTTGCAACATCCCCCGAGTGATGCCCGTGGAGGATCCGGTGTAGTAAAGGGGTCCCTTGTCCCCCCCGACCAAAGGTTTCTTGAGGTTGTGGAGGGGGTTTGCCCCCGAGGGGGACCTTCTAGGATTTGGTGGTCGCACGGACGAGGACCACGGGGTCCCTCGCATTGCTCCCGGATTTAACGCCCATTGTGTCCTTACCTAGAACATACCATACACAAACATTGGTTAAGTACCTTAGAATTTACATCGGTACATAATCATATGCCAACACAGGGTATTATAGTGTATGATGTCTTGTAACTAAGCCTTAATCCGAAAATATGGTACTAGTGTTTACAAGTAGGACAAGGGTTTCCACTCAACCCCTTTTTTTTTTTTCAATATTATATTATATATATAATCTCTATAATATAGTAATCTCCCCTTTTTTGTTTTTTTCTCCCAACCGGGCTGCCCACCGGGGGTAACTGGTCGGGCCCTGGTCCAACCCGGGGCGAACGCACAGGGTTTTTAACCCTGTTTCCTCCTCTTTTCCCATTTCTTCCCTTTGCTCCTGGGGTGATTTTTGAGGGTTCTTGGTGAGTCCACTCACGCCTCAACGATTTCGGATTTTGGAAGACCCAAGCTCCTCTCACTCTCAAGTAAGTCCCTTCTCCACTTCCCTTCTTAGAACATGTATTTTGGAGGTTGAATCCATTTATACCCCTAAAACTTAATTTTTTTCATGTTTCCTTTCATAGAACAATCATTCCATGAGAATGTGATACTTTCTTTGTGATTCATTCATAGTTTTGGGCTCTACTACCCAATCTAAAAGAGAAAATCCCAAACCATCCCTAACTTTTCCAATTTGGGGTTTTCTATCTCTACCCTTTTTCCCAACTAACAACTCAATGAGATCTCTTATCCTTGATTTACACTCACAAAGTTGGAGAGATCATGGAAATTTGTATATGCTTGCAATCCCATCTTTTTCCCCATGAAAATCCATCTCTTCTCCATGAAAATCCATCTCTTTTTTTTTGGGTTCCTTGAAAAAATTTTTTTTTTTGGTTTTTATGATTCTCTTCACATCCTTCCATGCTTGTGAACAACTTTGAATCACTTATCATTAATTGCACCTTAATGCCCTAATACAATTTCTTGCCTATTCTTGATTGTATAATGATAGGCATTTCATTCATTGACATTAAGCTTCAAGCTCTACACTATTATGGGACTTTTCTTTTTCTTAGATTGAACTTGCACATTGAGATTTGGGGTTTTCCATCATTTGACACCAATTCCCCCACTTGAGAAAATTCTCATGAGGCTTTCCATCACCTCCCCTTGCCATTGTACGCCTTTTTACGTTTCTATTTTGCAACATGCTAGTGGATGTCATTTTTTGGGGGGCCCCCTTCATTTCTCCATGGTTTATCCACTTCTCTTTCAAAAATAATCCACATTATGTATTTAGGGCATTTACATATGCTTGCTCACCCACCTATTTGTTTCCCCTTGTTATGCAACATCCTTACTTATCATTATTCCTTCTTTTCTTGCTAGGATGTCTTCTCAAGGGCAAGGAACCCACATCCTCTTCCACTCGCGAGGGCCACTACTTCCAAATAAAAAAGTGTAGGGACTCTTCCAGCCCTTCACACAAGGCCAAGGACATGCCCCTCGATCCTTTAGACTATGATGGGGGACTCTTCCGAGATTGGGGGTGGAAACTAATTGGCACTTTCTAAAGAGGTATGTGATGATGGAGAAGACCGTGGTAATTAGTGTTTCCCAACAAGATTCAACTTCAAGAAAATTTTAACGGGTTGGTAGTCCATCGTTAACATCGATCGTCCATGCTATGAACAACTGGTTCAAAGGTTTTTTGTTTGGAGGTCTTTTTCGATAGGGAGTACTCAATCACCGATGGTGAAGGGGTGAACATTCCGACTATGGACACCCTTGCTATATTTTAGATATTTCATCATTGGGGCATCAATTCTACAGTCCCCCAAAGGGGTAAGCCCGGGGGGCCCTCCTTAAGTTTGGAGCGGACCACATTTACAAGACCATTTGTGGCGAAGGTACGTAATTCGAGAAAAATTTTCCCCGGAGGCTCATGTATTTGCTTGCTTGGTTCAGTTTAATTTACTCCCAAAGGAGGTCCCCCAACCAAGTAGGTTTTATGGCGGCCTACATACCCTTTTTTGCATCTAAAAGGGCCCTTTGGAGAGAGGTGCGAGCACTTATGTTTGCCCTATGTTATACTTAAGACTATGGAGCATCATACCACACACCCCGAGGATGGGGGTTTTCCCCATATGGTAGGACCCTACTGGGTCTTTGATTTTTTGGGGGTGGATTTGAGTGGTGAGGAGGGAAGGACCCCGGACAAATTTAAAGGGAAACCTACAAAGGATGGGTCTCCAAGCTCTTATGGATGTCCCCTGAGCAGGAGCTCAAAGAGGCGGGGGGGAATCCCCAAAGGGAGAATGTCCCCATGGAGGAGGATGAAATTAGTGAGGAGGATGAGGATTATGTTCCTCAATTTGAGGAAGAGCCTCTTGATTCGAGAGATGCGATCCAATTTTGAAAGGGGGCTGCATGCCCAAAAGATAGACCCCGCCCCCGGGGTGGTGCATTTGATTTTGAGAGTATGATGACTTGTATGAGGCCTTAAAAATGGGTAAGATCAGCTTGAGAAGACTAGATGAGAGTGCTACTAGAGAGGAAAATATCTTAGAAAGGCGCTAAATTAGAAATTCCTTCCTAAGATTGGGCGAGGATTTGGACACAATGGCCAATGCTATTTCGGATTTTACCCCGGGAGAGATGTACAACTAGTGAACTCAAGGTTTGATTATACGACCGCCGGCTCAATGTTAGATCGAGGCCAGGAGGGATGGAGTATAGAGCTAGAAAAGGGGAAGGGTCTCGAGGACTTAGCTCCCCTGCCTAAATCAGCCTTTTACTTGTCTCTATGTTGTTTATATTATTCTTTTTTTTTGTACTTTTCTCGTAATTGGACTTGCTAGTATGGTGTTATGATGTTGTTATGACTTGTGGTTAGCTTTGTATACTTGATAACTTATTGTAATTTAGTTGTAAAACGTTAGTTAGCCTTTATTGATTATGCTTATTTATATATATATGTTGTCTATCGTGCTTATGTAAAAAATTTGGGAAATCTTGTTTTAGCATCGTTATGCTCCCAAAAATTTTTTAAACCAACTGATGGGTTATGAAATCAAATAACAAATGTTTTATTTATTCCAAGCAAACTTTCTCTAATGCATGCCAAAAAACATAACTAAATGAAACCCTTTTTTTTTTTTGGGCTTTTAACTCTTTAAATTTTTTACATTTATCCAATCCCTTTTCCCTATTATAGATTCTCGGGTCTAAATGGTATCCGGGTGGATAGGCGCCCCGCCTGATACCACCGTTGTCACACCCGTCCCCAACCCGAGGGGTGCCGGGTTAATTTGTAACCCAAACCTATGGGATCATCTAAATCCAACCACAGATACAAAATCTAAGAAAAACGTCAAAAGTTGGGGAAGACTTAATTTACCAAATCCCCTTTAATATACTTGATACCCAAATTGTAGTATATAGATAAATACAAGGGGGCATGATATTTACACAAAAGAATAACAATTCACGATCAAGTACACAAAAGTGGTCATCAAAAGAATAAAAAGTAAAACTCAGCGGCATCAATCGGCCCCAGAAATTTCCTGGGCAATGTGGCTCGCTCATACTCCTTGGGGACCCACCAATCTTCATGGAAACTCAACTGGGGCCCCGACCCTTGATCTTCAGTGGAAAGGGAAAAAGATGGACCACACAACAATCCACACAACAATCACATCCATATACTTTTGCTATGCAATTCATTTTAAATCTCATCCACCTAAACAACATTACTAAGTCTTTGGTTTGGTGTACAAAAACCCAAAGGCACGATCCCCCGGGTATGAGCCAAACTCCATCTCGCAAACGCCCATAGGATTTGGAGAAGGCCCACCGTGAGTACTGGAAAAGTAAAGCATACTCGGCTCAACAAAAAAGTAAATGAGAAAGTAAAGGTGCCCGAAAAATTTAAAAGATGATTGGCCTCTTGAATATACCACTAAGGTTCGTGTCCTAATGACCACAGGGTGTCTAACCCCAAAAAAAGGCCCCGACCCCCCGACCCCCCTTCCCCCCAATGATAACCCAACACCTAAACCCCTTTGGGAAGATGATAATCTAAACGCATGCCCTATATGACATATGATTACATAGTACCATCGCCCCCTTCCAGGGGCCACCAATGCACTCATTTCAACCGACTATGGCATCTAATCTAATAATGCATCATGCAGTGATCCCATCATTCATCACATAAGCACATCAATCATTTAGCATTGAGAAAGTAAAACACAACACACATGTCATAATCATATGAGGATGACTAAGCTACACATAATTTACATGATGACATGGATAGTCTAGATACAATTGAATGATGCCAAAAAGCCTTAAAATAAAATCAAACGCCCTTTCCCCCAATCTTCACGGAAAAAACTGGGGTTTTTCCAAAATTCAAGGTCTTATAAGATGATTCTAACCTAGATCTAAGTTAGATTTAAGGATTAAAAACCATCTTACCTTCTTTGCTCAAGAACCTATCAAAACCCTAAAAACACTTCCTTGCTCAAGAAATCACCAATGCTTCTCAAATCTGGTAAACACTTCTTCAAATCCTTCAAAATCAAAAATAAACCCTCTATTAAACCTTAGATTCATCATTCCAAGGGGGATTTAAAGATCTCAAGAAACTCTACCCAAATCAAGGGTTTTACTTGGGTTTGGTGAAATTTTAAAAGCATAGCCTTTGTTCACCCCCAATCGTACCCCTCGTGTTGGGGATCACCCCGCGGGGAATGGGAAGATCAAACCTTGCGCTGCTTAAATCCATTCCTTCCACCTCTTCCTTCCACTTTCTTCTTGTCCGTTCTTTTTCCCTTTTTTTCTCTCCCCTTACTCTTCTCACCAAACTCCTTAATGTAATAAATGAGAGAATAAAAACACAATAATGCTATTTAAACTTTTTAAAGACTAGAAACCCAAATGGGTGGGTCACCAGGGGGGATCCCCAAACCACCCCCCGAACCAAAATTTGAAAGAGGGTTTTTGATGGAATTCACCTCGGTATCTCACTCCGCACAAGGTATATTCTGATGCAATTTAGGATCCCTACATAGGTTACTGCATGGCCTTATGATATGTGCATTTTGTGCATGGCTTGGGTACACCGCCCCTCCTTGACTGGACTTGCCCGCCAACTGGTTCAAAGTCACCCTTGCCATCATGGTCCATAAGGAACCCCCTTAACCCCCTTTTTGGGGTCTTGCATGGTTAAACCGAGTCAATGGGGAATTAGACTAGGTTTAAAAGTAGGTATCACAACAATGGCTATAAATAGGCTCTTACCATTCATTTCTTCCCCCCAAATTAGAAAAAAGGGAAAAGGGAGAAATAAGAGGAAGAAGAAGGAGGAGAGAAAGGGGGAAGGAAGGCGAAGGCTAGGGCTCCATTCTTAAGGTAAGCCCATATGCTCATCTCTCCACACACACAAAATAAATCTCTCTCCCCCTCTCTCTCCTTCCCCCATTTCACTCTTT
>JAJSZK010000173.1:0-18709 GCA_022985045.1 Macadamia tetraphylla | reverse complement strand
ATGTCTATCTTCTTAAGGGAAGAAGCGTCAAACTTAGATGCATCTTGCCCACAAATTCTTCTTCTTCGAAGTCCACCCCATAGTATTCAAAAACTATGGTTAATAGCTTCCCGTAACATAAATTCTTTACACAAATGTCCTCTGACTTGTTCACCATGTTTTGCATGAGTATGTAGGACAAGTTTTGTAATACCCTACTTCTTAAACCCGGTATGATTATATGGTTGACCCGGTTTAACCATGCAAGACCTGAACCGGAGAGGGTTAAGGTGGGTTCCTTATGGACCATGAGAGCAAGGGTGACTTTGAACACCGGTTGGCCAGACAAGTCCGAGTCAGTGCCAGAGGAGACGGGTGTACCCAAGCCTTGTACATGCACATATCATAAGGCCATGTACAGATAAAACAGATACGTAGCCATATCTTAAAGTGTATACGTATAATATATCTTATGCCAAGAGTGAGATTCGTGCCGAGAGTCGAATTCCATCAAAATCCCACTTGGTGACCAATTTTTGGCCCTTAGGTGGGCGCATCCGCCCACCTGAGTGATCCACCCATGAGGTTACAAGATGTTTTAAAAAGTATAAATAGCTATCATTATGTTTTTCATTTTCTCATTTATGACACTCGGGCGTTTGGTGAGAAGAGTAAAGAGGAGAGAGAAAAGAAGGGAAAGAAGAGAACGGAGAAGAGGAAAAAAGGAAGAAAGAGGAAGAAATGATGGATTTAAGCGGCGCCAAGGTTTGATCTTCCCATTCTGACGCCGGAAGAGTGATCCCCAACACGAGATCTACGATTGGAGGTGAGCAAAGGCTTTGTTTCTTAAACTTTCACCATACCCAAGTAAAACCCTTGATTTGGGTAGTGTTTCTTGAGGTCTTATAAATCCCCCTTGAGATGATGAATCTAAGGTTTAATAGATGGTTTATGTGTTGATTTTGAAGGATTTGAAGAAGTGTTTCCACGGTTGGAGGAGCATTGGTGATTTGAAGTGATTTTGGGGTTTTTGAATGAATTCTTGAGCAAAGAAGCTAAGATGGCTTCCATTCCTTAAATCTAACCTAGATCTAGGTTAGAACCATCTTATGAGACTTTGAATGTGTGGAGAATGGGTTTGAAAAAGCCTCATTTGATTCTCCAAAGGTTAGGGAAGGTTTCGGGGAAAATGGCATTTTCCCGCCAAAACTGGTGGGCCAAATGGCCCACCTGAGGGGACCTGCCTGAGAGGGCAGGTCCTCGGAACCAACCGGTGGGCCCTATCGACGGGCCGACCGACGGGCCAACCTGCCCATTGGTTTTAGCAGGGCCAACCGGCGGGCCCTACCGATGGGCCTACCGGCGGGCCAACCTGCCCGCCGGTCTTAGCAGGACCTCAGGGCCAACCGATGGGCCCAACCGATGGGCCAACCGGCGGGCTGACCTACCCACCGATCATGACCGGTGGGTCAACCTGCCCACTGGTCATGACTGGTGGGTCATGATGGGTGGGCTGTCCGACCCACCCGAGAGGCTCCCAATATGATTTTTACGTCCGAATGGACCCCAAATGGACGTGCGACCTTCTTTTAGGACTCTAAACATGATTTTATCATCAAATCTTGTTAGTTTTGACCCCAAAGTGGTGAAATACTAACCCCATTCATTTATGATAGGTTCACCAAAACTTACGGTTCTCGCACCGGATCTCACCCGTACCGAGCGTGAGTCTTTGTACACTACAGGTAAGTGGGGAGAAGACGTTTGGCCTTGTTTCAAGGCTTTTTTGGTATTCATTTAATTGTATCTAGACTAGCCATGTCATCATGCAAATGCTATGTAGCTTAGCCATATTTTTATGCCATGTGTGCTGTGTTCATTTTCTCAATGTCAAATGATGATGTGCTCATGTGATAAATGTTGACATCATTGTGCATGATGCATTAATATACTAGATGCCGTAGTCGGCTTGAAAACGAGTGCATTGGTGGCCCGTTGAATGGGACGCGGTGGCACTATGTAATCGTGCTATGTCATATAGGAGCATGCGGTCTAGGATTATCATCTTCCCGTGCTACAACCCTTCCCAACAGGGGTTGAGGTGTTGAGTTACCATTTGGGGGGAAGTAGTGGTCGCGGTTGTCGGGTCACTATGGCGGTTAGACATACGCCCGGTGGGTCATTAGGATAGTCGGTAACCTCGGTGGTGTATTCAGGAGGGCCAATCGTACTGCTTTTAAATTGCTAGAGTCAGCACCTTTATTTTCTGTCATTTACTTTTATGTTGAGAGCCGGTGGTCGGCATGTTTTATTTTTTCGAGTACTCACGGTGGGCCTTCTCCGACAGCCCTATGGGCATATCACAGGATGGAGTTCGCGGCTCGTACCCGGAGTATACACGCACTATGGTTGTAGTAGCACTAAACCAAAGACTTAGTAATGTTGTTTAGGTGGATGTGATTAAAAATGAATTGCATAGCATATAGTGCATATGGTTGTGATTTGTTGTGTGGACTGCTGTGTGGTCCTTCTTTTCACTTACTGAGCTAGTGAGCTCATCTCACTTGTGCACCTCTTTTAGATGTTTTGCTGGGCATCAACCTGAAGAGCAAGGGTCGGGCCCCACAGTTGAATTCCCTGAAGAGGATTGGTGGGTCCCGAGAATTAGACAACACGGATTGCTCGTCGAGGATGTTTCATGGACCCAGTTTTGATACCGAGCTGAGCTTACTCTTTGATTTTTGATGATCCCTTTTGTGTACTTGATATATAAATTGTATTCTTTTTGTGTAAATATCATGCCTGTGGGCCCACATGTAACTATCTATGTATTACAATTTAGGTATCAAGTATATTGGGGGAAATTACAGGTAACCAAGTCTTCCACTGAACTCTTGAATGATTATCTTAGTTGTATGTATGCTGTGGTTGGATACTGTATCAGATGATCCTGGCAGGTTTGGGTTAACCGGTGTTAACCCGGTCACTGGTCTGGTTCTGAGTGAACGGGGTGTGATAAGTTTACCTAGTTCCCTATGTAGATACAACATGTCACATATGCCTGTAGAAAGGAAACCTCATCAAAATGCTCGCCAGTTGGTAGGATATTCATCTACATGATTCGATGGATTATCTGTGATGTGGGCCTTAGATTCTTGAAACACATCACACCCTGCTCTCGCTTGGATGCCAGTGGTGTGAATATAATGCTTACCCATCCTATATCTCTACCAAGATATTTGATAGTAGTATCTTAACCGTCACGACCATAACACAATTGAACTAACTAAATCAATTACAACAGAAATAATAGTATATATGCACAAAATCAACTTCGATCATTTGGAGAGAAGCTAAGTATTATTAGATTACATAGAAGTGTTTTTATCCAATATAAGAATTATCAAAACTTACTTAATATTCAAATATCATATATGCTAAAATATATAAGCACCGAATGATAGCAACAACATCACCCTTGGCTCAAGATGCAGTATTATAAGCACAATTGTCGTAAACACAATCTGAATCATGCTCCTCGAGCTCTAGTGTCCACCAGTCACCACCGTACTCAGCCATGAAGGAGGAGGTGCCACTGCTTATTGGCATAATGATACCTTCATCATCAAAAAAAAAAAAAAAAAAGCAACACACATGTTGTGTGAGCTCCAACTAGCTAAATAAGGGATGGGTTTCATGTAAGCAGACACAAATAAGCCATGATACGAGAATGATGCAATTCATTTTATTTTAACCACCTAGCACATAACTAAGTTGGGTTTATACTACTATGACGTATTATGTAGTATTCCTGGTCTAAAAAATCACACATAGATCACCCAGTGATACTAACCCTAGTCATGATTAGGAGCCTACCGATGCTCAAAGTGATGATCGCTCACCCAGTAAGACACTAAAATTACCATTGGCCATGCTAGACTAGTTTTCATCTCCAACAATAATCACTTCGTACCAGGGACGTGGCATTCCGGAAGGGTTCATCAAATATACCATGGTGGGTTTTCCAACACTTCACCCCCTGTTGGCAAGGGACATAGTATAGGGATGTAGACTTAATCACAATAATCTACATGCCTTTCATAGTGATACAAATAGTATGACTGTAATTCTCATCAGCCACACTGCATCCATGTCCAAGCTTATCTAGCATACATACAATTTAGTATAGGATATATGGTATCGAAATTACCATCGACCGCACCTTTTATCCATTTCAAATATGACTACGATATACACAGTACTAGAATTACCATCAGCCACACCACATACTCACAATCATATCCAACTCTAATGCACACCCAATACATGATGCAATCATCCACACGGTGTTCATAGTACCTAAATTCCTCTCGACCACACAGAATCTCGTTCACACAACCAAATCATATCAACATTTCATCAATATAAAGCATGTTATATAGTTCAAACATATCATCCACGTAATTAAATAATAATATATGATTATTATGGCATGCATAAAATTCTAATAGTTTAAAACACTCCAAAATAAGTTCAAACCACTCACCTTATCGTTTGATCGTGAGTTAATTCCCAAATTTGGATGTCTGATTCAAAACCCCACTAGGCCTCATCAAATATAATCGTCTCTAGCCTAGTTGCGACGTTAAAAGAGCATTAACACATGCCAAAAAGTGTCTAGGAGGGTCCCTCAAAACCAATCAAAACTCTTAATTTGACAATACAATAGACTCATAGGTAGATGACCACCGATTGATATCCCTTCCTACCAGTGGTCATATCGGTGGATCTAGTAAAAACAAAATAGGCCTCAGACATCTCCCATCGATTAATGCCTTCTCCTACTAGTGGGTCTGGAAAAAGCTAATTTGGAATTACAGAACCACCAGTGGGCATCGGTCCTATCGGTGATGTTACACTCGTGCCCTGACCCAGTCTAATTTGAACTATTGTGATAGGTCTCGGATCAGAGATCAGAAGTATAGCTGGGTTTTGGCTCGCGACCGCCTATTGCCAAAGGGGAAGGATACCCTCGCATGTTCGTGCATCACTTGCTAGTCCAATTGGAGGGGATTCATACCTTCCGAGCCCAGACGGTAAGTGACCCAACACCATACACCTAAATCCCGGCACGCATCAAAATTACTAGAAGACCATAAGCACAACCAAGGGTAACTACTCGTGCAAGGCCAGTTGGTGGTCAGCAAGTAGTTAAGATAGCAAACTATCTTGACCACCAGAAATATGCCATTGAAAATAGCTTGGGCCTGAATCCGATGACTGTTTTCGATGACCAATCAGGTTACTGGTTGGGTTTCGATGCCCATGGGTCCCACCACCCACATCATAGACAGCCCCGGATGGTTCCAAATCCTCCTCCACATATTCCTCATGACATGAGCACCTTACGGACCAAAGTAGTCGGGTCCATATACCCCAGAAGTCAGATTAACTTGATTGGACCGAATAAGGTTCAACCAAATAGGCCCTAAGGCACATCATGGGAGAGAAAAGGAGAAGAAGAAAAGGAGAGGAAGGAAGGGGAAGAAGAGGAAGAAGGAGAGAAAGGACTCACCTTGGCTCCTGGCTGTCGCTTAGTTGCTGAAATCCCTACCAAAGGTAAGTGCAACCTCTTTTACCCCTCTCTCTCTTCATTTTGACCTAGGGTAAGCTAGGTATAGGAGTAATCTTAGGCCACAAACCATGTTGAGCTCAGGGAATGCATATTTTATGTCCCCGGTGCCATTACTGAGCTCAAATCGAGTCTGATGAGCTATGACAGTAAGTTTGGCCAAACGACCAACTAGGGTTTTGATCGTTCGATTGACGTATCTCCCAAACGGCTGGGTAGAATCAGGATTTTATTAGCTTAGAATGATATTAGGAACATTCCCCACAAACTCCATGGAACAAATCCCGGCAATCAGCCTGAGCCAAAAAGCTCCAATTCACCTAGGCCTACTTCTGGTGGGCTGTTTCCGGTGCACATTCGAGCCTTAGGAGCTCTCTGCCAGCTCCACCAAAAAAAAACTGATATTTTGGGTGGATAGTGTCTATTTTTCTGGTGACATTACTGTCACTGATGGACTTTGACTGTGCCCTTTAGGGTAACCCATGTGGGCCCCACCCAATTTTTTCGACATGTATTAACGTTTAGTTACCCTTATGTCTAGGACAGTGACGCACACATACCCCGAGGCCAGAATTGAGTTGAATAATCGGTGGTCATACATGAACCCTAATTCACATGAGCATAATCAAGGTGAGGGATGGATTGTTTTTATTTTGAGAATGTTTAATTATGTAGAATTACTCACATGAATATATCTTGACATGATTTCTTAATTGCTCAAATGATGATGGTATGCTAACACATGTTATATTTTTATTAAATTGATATAAAATATTTATGGATATGTATGGTGGGATCTGGTGTGGCCGAGGTGTTATCGATACCGTGATCGTCATGTGGTTGTTGTATGTATGAGATGGAATCCGATGTGGCCGAGGAGGTACCAGTATCGAGATTACCGTATGTCTATTGCATTCATGCATTGATTATATGCATTAGAGTTAGTTGTAGTTGTGGATTACACTTTGTGGCTGACGTATTACCGGTATCATGTACTCCAGACTGCATTTAGAAATGGATATGCTTCGTAGCTGACGATTGGTACTAGTGTTACGTATTCCATACTCAACTGTTATATGCATGCTATATTAGGTAAACGGTCTTGAGTTACACTTTATGGTTAAGGTTTTACTGGTATCGTGTACCCTGGGACTGTACTTGGAGATGGATTACACTTTGTTGTCGATGTGTTACTGGTACCGTATAATTTATACTAACTGTATCACTATGAAGGCATGTAGAATATTTGTGGCTCGGTATCACTTCCTATGCTACGAACCCTTGCAACAGGGATTAAGATGATGGATAATCTATTATGGTATGTTGGATATGCCTTTCTGAAATGTCACACCCACAGTACGATATAATTGTTACCGGAGGTAGGAATTTGTTTGACGTGGTCGATGATTGGTACTGGTGTTGTGAGAGTCATGAGGGGGTTATCAGGGGTTTTCTAGGTGACCCATGGTCGTATACAGGGACCAGTAGGCTTCTATTCACAGCTAGGGTTTGTATCCCTACGTAGTCGATGGTGATTTCGAGACGAGGGATACATCCTAATATGTCGTAGTAGCATTTACCAGATTTAGTTTATATTGATAGGCGGATAATAAAATAAATGAATTGCATCACAAGCATCATAGACTATGTTTTTAATTTCTGTAATCGTGCATCATAAATTCTTATGCGACTGCTATACTTGTATGTGTATAAACCCCATCCCTCACTGAGCGAGTTGGAAAGCTCACCCCATGTATACTCCCCTTTTTAGATGATGATGTAGGTACGATCGTGCTTGTGGCTAGTGACTCTCTTTCCTTCGGACTCGAGTACGGAGTGAGTGACTAGTGGATGCTGAAAGCAGAGGAGCATGGCTAGGACTGTGCTTGTGATTTCTGTGCATACGCAGCAGCATGAGGTGTTCAACGTATTTTTGTTATTTTGATATGAGCTTGTGGATGGTACACTTTTGAACTTATTATTTATAAGTCATGGATGATTGTAACAGAATAACTCGGTTATTGATATTAAATTATCTTTACATTTTCTCATTTTATTGATGATTTCGCTGCTTTTGATTGGTTTGTGATGTGCGATTGTGAAATGTTAAGGTACTGCGACCAGAGATCCTAGTGGATTTGTAAGACAGGTATGTGCCTTACTCACACCACTAGTATTCATAATGGTAAGTCGGGTCTACTGGAAGTAGGGTGTGACAGCTTAGTATCAGAGCGCGATGCTCTACTTTAACTCACAATCTCAACCAAACCATGACTTGGGGAAAATTAGGACTTAAATAAAAATCTCAAGACAACAGTAATAGAAATTTCATAACTAGGAGGCAAGCATAGGTGTTAAAGCCGTTTCATTAATTAAAGAACTTGATTATATAAACTTTCACTATTCTAATGAAAATAAAGACAGAAAGCTGGAAATCCTAACTAGCCTAAGTTTAGGAAACTCAAATAACTAAAGCAATTGACAGAAAATAAAGTTCAACTAAAGTCTAGAACATAAAATCTCAAGAGAAAGCATAAACTGAAGGAAAATCCTAAAACTACAATGGCAACATGCCACTACTCCTACTGATCTTTCTGCTACTCTTGGCCTTGAGCCTGGTTCTGGGGCTGGTTTTGTGCTCTTATAGGTGGCACCATTATAGCGAGATGGAATACCATCGCCTACATCTGTGCCTCAAGAGAGGCCACCCTATTGTCTATAAGACAATAGTTCCTATCCTTGCTTTCGAGCCGATTGTCCATCCTCCTCAATAGCTCTCTAGTGGTGTCCAGGTGGGCCATCACATTGTTGAGACCATAAGGCCTTGTACCCCTAGTGCCATGGGAAGTAAAAGCTACTCTGGAACCCATAGTTTGAGGGTTAGTTGGCAGGACACCAGCAACCCTAGCAGCTCCTCTCCTAACACCAACACCACCTCTACCAATACCTCCACAAACTCCACCAGCACCCCCCTCTATACCTTTTCCGATGACTCCAGCATCGACACCCAGCTGACCCTCTACCTCCATTGGTTGATCATCCTCATTCTCAGCAGGTGATACCTCACTCATGTCTTGGGTCATCTTCCTTAAGGAGTCTTGGTTGAAGTCTATGATATCATCTCCCAAGTATTCCTCACCTTCTAGGTCTACCCTAAAGCGAAGGAACATGTCCTTTAAGATTCTCCCTTAGCATAAGTTTTTGGCTCTGCGTGCCCCTCCCTCGGACCGAGTCACCATGGTCCACATCAATAGGTAGGGAAGGCGTATCTGTAGCCCAATGTACATGCAGTACGTTATATAGGCATGTAATACAGGCACCTCATCGAAGTGTCCATAGGTGGGAAGAACATTCAGTTGGATTGCTCGACAAACAACCTTCGGAGTGGCTAGGTAGTTGGTTGTGTGCTCCCACCTATAAGCATCCTTGGTTAATATGTTATTCATCTCTTGAAGCACATTGCAGTTCTGGAACTCATAAGCTGGAGTCTGAGGTGGGTAGTAGACTAGATCCCCTATGTTGTCAACCATCAGAAGGTTGGCCAGTTGCCTCATGTCAAAAGAAATCTCGACGCCTTTCACATAGGAGGTGATCCGCATCTCTTTAGTTCCTCGGTTCATGCACTAGAGGTTGGAGTAGAACAACCTCACCAGCTATGGGTAATACTTCTTGTTGGGTTTCAAGATGTGGTACCACCCAACCGCCTCAAAGCATTGGCGAAGGTGGAACTACCAGAAGTCTCTCATCCTCACGTACTTCCTTGGGTCCACATTATAGTATTCAAAGTTCTCCCAATAGTCTTGTTCAGCCATGAGCGAAATAATAATGGGTTGTATTGTGCTTCATCGGGAATGTCTTGTTGCTCTTGTGCAACGGCACGATGAATATAAACATGACGTTCAAACATGGTTTCGGTAGGATTCCTAAGGATTCAAAGAGAAAAACCTAAGTTAGGAGATTGAAACAAAGCTCACAGAGAAGAAAATCTCAAAACTAGGTCAGTGAAGAAGAAGAAATTACCTTGATGAGTATGCGACACAAATCGATCATAAAATAATGAGAGAGGTGGAGAATGGGTTGGGGAACCTTCCTTAGCCATATTCTCTTCTTCTCCACAAGTTGGAATAGAGTTTTACAAAAGAAACCCCAAACTCGAGCCTTAAATAGCGACTTTAGGTCCATTGGAAACAACCCACTAGAAACAATACTGATATTTCCGATGGAATGGCCCATATTTCTATTGAAAATAGACCCTGTTTCTGGTGAACTATTTTGGGAATAAATTTTTTTATTCCAAATCCTTATTATTATTTTGTTTCCTAATTATGGACCCCTTCGTGATATACGTGTGATTAGATCCCAATAATTGTGGACCCCACTTATACATACTCTAACCCTAAATTTTCCTTATGTATACGTGTGGGACATATTATGTATGCATGTGTTCTAATTATATGCAACCTTGTATATGCATGTAAACTAATCGGATTCCTCCACAAGAGTCATGTCACGTCGGAACACCCGACCCGATCCCAATCATGCCCGTCACCTTTCGCTTCCCCTACATGGAATCGAGGTAGACCCCGCAATGTACCTCCGGCTCCACCGATACTTATAGCTCATGATGTGGCTTCCATCATGAATAATATGTGAGGGAAGTTGAGGAAAGACAGAATTAGTTCATGGATGGGATTGATAATCGGATCCAAGCAGTAATGGGGGCCCATAGTGCACTACCCACACCTCCTACTCCATAGGCACCATTTTCAGTAGCCGTTGGATTGACTACCCTTCAAACATCAGGTGGGGCACAAGTGCATGGGCATGGATAGCAAAATGTACATGGGCATGTACAAGACCTGGCACTAGAACAAGCCCAGGCACATGTAGAGGGTTGGACAGACCTGACAAAAATGATGGAGAAGCTTCAGAGGCTTAGGCCTCTATGCTTCTCAAAGGTGAGCTAAGATCCGTTGTATCCATCAAGATAGGTTGGTGGTATGAAAAAGGTGTTTAGGCTGATAAATTGCACCAAGGAGTAAAAAATTTAATGTGTGGGCTACCAACTGTAGAATGAGGCTGATGATTAGTGGAGTGCTACTGAGGCCATTCTGAGGGCGAGTAACCCAAACCCTACTTGGGTGGACTTCAAAGGGGTCTTCTTTGAAAACTATTTTTTGGAAAGCTTCTGGGATAGGAGAGAGAGTGAGTTCTCCCAATTGGTGCAAGGGTCTCCGTCCATACTCGAGTATCAGCAATGTTTTGAGGAGCTATTCCATTTTTCTCCTGAGAATCTCCGAGGTGATAGGGCTAAGGCCAAGATGTTCGAGAAAGGGTTGAGGCCAGGAATTGGGTCAACCATAGTTGGGTTGAAATTATAGACTTATGCTGAGGTGGTTAAAGTGGCCAAATCTATTGAAGACCGGTATAAAGATAATTTCTCAGCCCAGTAGGGAACGGGAAAGAGGCCTATGAGGTCCACTGACTCTAGGGGAGGTAGTAAGCCCTTTCGAGTGCCTTATATCAACCCAACTCTGGTACAATCCAAAAAGCCCAAAGCTAGTCAAACTTCTCAGTCCTCCCGTTCTAGTGTTATGTCTCAGTCTACGAGGTCGAGCCCAAAGTGTTTTTATTGTGATCAACCGAGCCATCTAGCAAGGACATGCCCCCACCGGAGGCTAGGTGATGCACCATACACTATGCCACCTAGGCCCTAGTAGACCTTTGCAGCACCTAGACTAGCACAGCCCCCACAGGGCTAAAGACCACATGGCAGGGTGTTTGCTATGACCATGAATGATGCAGAGGCTGCACCCGGTATAGTGACAGGTACATTATTGATATCATTATTACCTGCACATGTATTATTCACTTAGGAGCCTCGCATTCGTTTGTATCACCAGCATTTGCAAAGAAGATGGGAATTCCACCCAAAGGACAGACTTAGTGTTTGGTAGTGAGTACCCCTACAGGGAGTGTAATAGGTCTGAACTATGTATATAAGCCTTGTCCAGTGATCATAGGTGGACATGAGTTGAATGCTCACTTGATCGAGTTAGATATGACTAACTTCAACGTGATTCTAGGAATGGACTGGTTGTCTGCATATAGAGCCAGAGTGCTATGTGGCGAAAGGTGATCATTTTCAGACCTCGTGATAAGGATGAGTTTGTCTTCCAAGGGGATAAGTCCAAGAAGGTTATCGTATTAGCACTACAGATGAAGAAACTGCTAGATAAATGATGTTAGGGCTACTTAGCATCTGTGATGGATACTGAGATAGAGATTAATCCATTAACCGTGCTTGATTTGGTGAGGGAATTTTCTGATCTATTTCTGGATAATTGACAGGTTTAGCCCCGGACCGAGAGATAGAGTTTGCTATAGATCTACTTCCTGGCTTGACACCAGTGTCAAAATCCTTTTACCACATGGCCCCCACAGAGTTGAAAGAACTGCAGGTGTAACTTCAGGATCTTCTGAAGAGGGGATTCATTAGAACTAGTGTGTCTCCATGGGGAGCACCGGTACTATTCGTTAAGAAGAAGGATGGAAGTATGAGGCTATGCATTGATTACTGGGAGATTTACAAGCTAACCATCAAGAACTGGTATCCTTTACCAAGAATAGATGATTTATTTGATCAGTTTCAGGGCGCCAAGGTATTCTCCAAGATTGACCTTAGATTGGGCTACCACCAACTCAGGATCCATGATAGTGATGTCAGCAAGACAGCCTTTAGATTAAGGTATGAACATTATGAGTTTTTGGTGATGTCATTTGGGCTGACCAATGCACCGGCTGCATTTATGGATTTGATGAACCAGGTATTTCATGATGTCTTAGACAAGTTTGTGATTGTATTCATTGATGACATCTTGGTCTATTCCAAGAGTACAGAAGAACATACCGTGTATTTGAGGTTGGTACTGCAACGTCTGAGAGAGAAGCAACTCTATGCCAAATTTAGTAAATACGAGTTCTAGTTGTCACAGGTGGCATTCTTAGGAAACATTGTTTCAGACAAGGGTATAGAGGTTGACCCAGGAAAGGTGAAGGCAATCCTAATGGGAGACTCCCAAGAATCTAGTAGACATACTTAGTTTTCTGGGATTAGTCGGATACTATAGGAGGTTCATGGAGAACTTCTTTGATACCCTACTTTTAAAACTTGGTTTACTTACACAGTTGACCCAGTTTAACCATGCAGGACCCAAACCAGAGAGGGTTAAGGTGGGTTCCCTATGGACCATGAAGGCAAGGGTGACTTTGAACATAGGTTGACTAGACAAGTCCGAGTCAGTGCCAAAGGAGATGGGTGTACCCAAGCTGTGTACATGCACGTATCATTAGGCCATGTACGAGTAATGCTGGTATGTAGCCGTATCCTAAAGTGTATATGTATTATATATCTTGTGTCGAGAGTGAGATATATGTTGAGAGTCGAATTCCATCGAAATCTCAATTATTTGGCTAAGTTTTGACCAACAGGTGGGTGGTCGCAGGTGGGCGAATCCGCCCACTAGTGTGACCCACCTATGTGATTACTAAATATTATCTAGTATAAATAGTACTTATTGTTTTTCCCTTTTCTCATTTAATGCCTTAAAGAGTGGGTGAGAAAAGTAAAGAAGAGAGAGAAAAGAAAGGAAGAAAAGAAAACGAAGAAGAAGAAAGGAAAAGAAAAAGAGGAAGAAATGATTTTAAGCGACGTCGAGGTTTGATCTTCTCATTCGGGCACCAAAAAACTGATCCCCAACACGAGACCTACGATTTGAGGTGAGTGAAGGCTATACTTCTTAAACTTTCACGAAACCCCAAGTGAAACCCTTGATTTGGGTAGAGTTCCGTAAGATCTTGTTAATACCACTTGAGATGATGAATCTAAGGTTTAATAGATGGTTTATATGTTGATTTTGAAGGTTTAAAGAAGTGTTTGTAAGATTTGAGAAGCATTGGTGATTTCTTGAGTTAAGAGGTGATTTTGGGGTTTTGGAAGAATTCTTGAGCAAAGAAGGTAAGATTGCTTTTCAATCCTTAAATCTAATTTAGATCTAGGTTATAATCATCTTATGAGACCTTAGATGTGTGGAAAATGTGATTGGAACAACCCCATTTGGTTTTCCCAAGGTTGAGGAGTGCTTTAAGAGAGAAAACAAATTTTTGCACCAATAGGTGGGCAAAAACCGGAGGGCAAACCCGCCCACCTGTAGGGGCTTGCCTGTTGGGGCAAGCCTTTAATTCCAATAGGTGGGCGAAGACCGACAGGCGAACCCACCCACTTGTAGGGGCCCGCCTATTGGGGTACAACCTTAATTCCAATAGGTGAGCAAGGACCGATGGGCTATCTAGCCCTCCTGTTGAACCGGTGGGTGAAGACCGATGGGCTATTCGGCCTACCTGTTGAACTGGTGGGCGAATATCGGTGGGTTGTCTGGCCCACCAGTCAGATTTTTGAGCCCGAATGGGCCCAAAATGGGCAGGCAACCTTCTTTTATGATTTTAAACATGATTTAAACATCAAACCTCGTTAGTTTTGACCCCAAGGTGATGAAATGATAACCTCATTCTCTTATGATAGGTTCCACTAGAAACTTACATTTCTCACGCTGGATCTCATCCATACCGAACGTGAGCTTTGTACCCAACAAGTAAGTGGGGAGAGGACATTTGACTTTATTTTAAGGCATGTTTTTACAACATTAAATTGTATTTAGAATAGCCATATCATCATGTAAATTATGTGTAGATTAGTCAGCCTCGTATGCCATTCGCACGCATTGCTTGTGCATTCTAAACAAATGATTTATGATATGTGTGTTGTGTTTTACATTCTCAATGCTAAATAATTGATATGCTTATGTGATGAATGATTGGATTACTATACATGATGCATTATTAGACTAGACGCCGTAGTCGATTTGAAAACGAGTGCATTGGTGGTCCATGGTATGGGACGCGATGGCACTATGCAATCGTACTTTGTCATATAGGAGCATGCGGTTTAGGATTATCATTCCCTGTTCTATGACCCTTCCCAACAGGAGTTGAGGTGTTGGGTTATCACTTGGGGGGAAGCAGTGGTCGTGGTTGTCGGGTCACTGTGGTGGTTAGACATATGCCCGGCTGATCATTAGGACAGTCGACAACCTCAGTGGTATATTCAAGAGGGCCAATCGTACTGCTTTTAAATTGCCAGGGTCGGCACCTTTACATTTTTGTCATTTACTTTTATGTTGAGTGCCAATGCTTTGTATGCTTTAATTTTCTGAGTACTCATGGTAGGCCTTCTCTGACAACCCTATAGGCATATTGTGGGATGGAGTTCGTGACTCGTACGCGGGGCATACGCGCACTGTGGTTGTGAGTAGCACATAACCTAAGACTTAGTAATGTTGTTAGGTGGATAAGATTTAAAATGAATTACATTGCATATGGATGTGAATGTTTGTGTAGTCTTTTTTTTCACTTACTGAGCTAGTGAGCTCATCCCACGTGCACACCTCTTTTAGATAATTTTGCAAGTCACCCACCTAAAGATCAAGAGTCAGGCCCCACAGTCAATTTTTCTGTTGAGGATTGGTGGGTCCCTGAGGAGTATGAGCACAGTGCTGATTGCATGTGCGGGGGCATGCTCTGAGGCTATGATAATGACACCGTCTGAGTTTCACTTTTGATTTTTCATGACCTCCCCTTTGTATTCTTGATATGTAAAATGTTATTCTTTTAATGTAAATATCATGCCTGCGGGTCCATATATACTTAGCTATATACTACAATTTGGGTATCAAGTATATTGGGGATATTTACATGTAATTCAAGTCTTCTGCTGAACTTTTGAACACTTATCATAGATGTGGGTATGCCGTGGTGAGGTACAGTATCAGATGATCCTGGTAGGTTTTGGGTTAACCGGAGTTAACTCGGTCACCGGTCCGATTTTGTTTGAATGGGGCGTGACAACTTCTCCCATATTGCTACCCCAATGACCTGACTCACATAAAAGGGTGTGAATTTTGAGTGGTCTGATGCTTATGAAAAGAGCTTCAAGGAACTAAGGCAAAGGTTGGTAACAGCTTCAGTTTTGACTATCCTGACCGGTACAAGTGGAATGGTTGTGTATAGTCATGCCTCAAAGCTAGGATTGGGTTGTGTATTAATGGGGCATGGGAAAGTCATTGCTTATGCATCGGCCAGTTGAAGGATTATGAGAAGAACTAGCCCACCCATGACTTGGAGCTGGTAGCAATGATTTTTGCACTAAAAATCTAGAGACATTACTTGTATGGTGAGAAGAGTGAGATCTACAATGACCATAAGAGCCTCAAGTACTTCTTCACTCAAAAGGAGCTCAACATGAGATAAAGGCGTTGGTTGGAGTTGATGAAGGATTATGACTGTACTATCCACTATCACCTAGGGAAGGCCAATGTGGTAGCTGATGCACGCCAAAAACTTATTTGAGATTTAAAATGTAACCGCAAGCGTACGGATCAGTGTAGCTATGGGTCGAACACAGGGAGAGCAGCCACTTTATTTTTTATTTCTTTTAATAATGCGAAAGTGAACTGATTAATGGTTGTGATCTAATTCTAATTACCGTCCTAAACATATGTATCTAAAATAACGTCCTAACCATTCGTCATCTAAGAATTTAAAGAGCATAAGCCACATAATTAAAATTAAATAAATAAATAACTGAAAATAAACAACCCATAATTAAAAATAAATAAATAAATAAATAAAGGAAAAAAATGCTGAAATAAAAATAAAGTAAAAGAAAGGAATAAAGCTAGAGAAGACTCACAAGTAGGTTTCTCTACTTAGCCCGAGGGATGCATCATAATATGAGCTTCCCTACTTGACGAAGTCACTTTTACAAGGGTTACTTTACTTGGCTTTAGGAAAGGAGCAGTTAAACTAAAAGCAATAAATTGATGGTTCTATGGCTGGGAGGGCAAAGCCAACACATACACTAGCCATGAACCTTGGGAAGAGGATAGCAATAATGTAACGATGAAAATAAAAATCCTAAATTAAGAAAGAAAGGGTAGTCGAAGAGGGAATGAGAGGGAGAGAAGACTCTGAAGGAGCCTACTTACTTGAATCAATGCTTGAACTTGAAAAAAAAATTGCTCCACGGCTCGTGATCTTGTCACCTAGATCTAAGCCTAGAACTATAACTTAAAAATTACAACTCAATTGCATAAATCATAAACATAAAAAGATGAATAAAAATAAAAGAGTGCTTGCATTAATTGACATAAAAAAACTATTACAAAAGTGATTAAAGCAAAAATAGAGAAGAACTAGAACTAAAAGAGAGCAAGAGAAAGAGAGGCAACTAAAAAAAACTAGAAGAAGAATGAATTGTCTCCTCCTCTTACATGAATTGTATTTATAGGGAATGGGGAGGTAGAGTAACAATTTTCTCTTTCCTAAAAGGGAGAAACCCACAATTGATTGTGAGATCTTTTGAGTCCAAAAGTGCTAAGATGGAGGAGAGAGAAGAGAGAAATAAATTTGGAGAAATTTACTATAATTTTTTTGCTTATTTTCTTTCCTTCTTTTTTTCTAATTTATTTTTCTTCTTTTTCTCTCTCCTAGGGACGATTTTCTTCTTGCTTTGTGTGATTTGGACAATCTTTGGTGATGATATGAAGGAGAGAGAAGATTTGGACAATCTTTATTTCTCCCCTTTTTTTCTCTTTCCTTTTTTTTTTCTTCTCTTCTTGCTTCCACGATTTTCCTTTCCTTTTTTTTTTTCTCTTCTTGCTTCCACGATTTTCCTTGCTTCTAATTTGATGTGGAAATCCCCTCCATGCCCTTAGTGCTTTAAGTGAATGAAAAGCAGGAAATCTTCAACAAATTCTCTAAAAAAAATAACCATGAGATTCGAACTTAAGACCTCTTGGTGAGCAAGGGAATTTTGCACACCATAGCTCACCAACTACACTAGGTAGTTTTTGTTACCAAAAACAAATCTTCAATCACTTAAGGATGTGGTCCATCGATCCTTGTTGGCATTTGGAATATTCTTTGTACCTCTGGGACAATTGCAAGCGGTGGTTACGCATCTCGGTTCGATTCGATCCATTATTCTTTTTACGACCGAAAAGAATAATCATTTGTCTGGTGACCAAGCGAATGTGTACTTTTAATTGAACACGTCCATCTTGCTCAGAATTTCGTCATCTTCGCAACCATGAAAAGAAATAGGACCTCTTTACGTGTAAAATTGAAGATATAGTGCCCGATAATCCTTAAGGCCTTGAAAATATAAAACCTGCAAAAAGATAGTAAAACCCAAGGTAGTTCCATTCTAAATATGTAAAATGCATGTTTTACTACCCTAGATTTCACACATAAATGTGCTCATCAATGCACTTAGTCAAAAATCCCAATCACTGACTCTTACACCACTGACCACCAATGAAAATCTCATAAAGGAGGCTAAGAAATTAGACTTAGAGTTATATTAGTGGAAGGTGTCATGTAATACCCTACTTCTTAAACCCGGTCTGATTACACGGTTGACCCGGTTAAACCATGCAGGAACCGAACCAGGGGGAGTTAGAGCGGGCTCCTTGTGGGCTATGATGGCAAGGGTGACCTTAAACACCGGCTGGCCTGACAAGTCCGAGCCAGTGCCAGAAGAGACGGGAGTGCCCAAGCCGTGTACATGCACCTACCATAAGGCCATGTACGAATAAAGTAGGTATTATAGCCGTGTTTTAAGGTATATACGTATGCTACATCGGATGCCAGGGGTGGGGTTCACGCCGAGGCCCGAACTCTGTCAAAATCCCAAGTTTTGGCCTCAGGTGGGCGGACAGGTGGGTGCACCCACCCACCTGAGTGACCCATCCATGTGCGTTGTTCACTTATTTAGGAATTATATATATAGCTTTATGATTTTCTTTTCTTTCCATTTATGACACCCGTACGTTGGTGAGGATAGTAAAGAGGAGAGAGAAAAGAAAGGGAAGAAGAAAGGAAGAGAAGGAAGAGGAAGAAGAGAAGGATTTCAGCGGCGCCGAAGCTTGATCTTCCCATTCCGGTGCCGGAAGAGTGATCCTCAACTCTAGATCTACATTT
>JAJSZK010000172.1:0-15077 GCA_022985045.1 Macadamia tetraphylla | reverse complement strand
TAAACCCTAAACCCAAGACCCTAAAGCATAAACCCCAAACCCTAAACCCCAAACCTTAAACCCTAAACCATAAATACTAATCCCTATACCCTAAATCTAAAACACTAAATCCGAAATCCTAATCCCTGAAACTAAAACCCTAAACCGTAAAAATTAAACCCTAAACCCTAGACCCTAAATCCTAAACCCTAAACCCTAAACCCTAAACCCTAAACCCTAAACCCTATAACATAAACACCAAACCATAAACCCCAAACCATAAACCCTAAACCCTAATCCGTAAACCCTAGACCTTAAACACTAAATCCGAAACCCTAATTCCTAAAACCTAAACACAATACCCTAAACCCTATGCCCTAAAACCCTAATCCATAAACCCTAAACCCTGAAACCTAAACCCTAAACCCTAAACCTAAAACACGAAACACTAAACCCCAAACCCTAAACAATGAACCCTAAACCGTAAAACCAAAACCCAATGCACTAAATCCTAAACCCCAAACCCAAAACACTAAACTGTAAACCCTAAACCCTAAAAATTAAATCCTAAACCCTAGACCCTAATCCTAAATCCTAAACCCTAAACCCTAAACCCTAAACCCTATAACATAAACACCAAACCCTAAACCCCAAACCCTAAACCCTAAACCCTAACCCAGAACCCTAGCCCTTTAAAAACACTAAATCCGAAACCCTAATTCCTAAAACCTAAACACAATACCCTAAACCCTATGCCCTAAAACCCTAATCCATAAACCCTAAACCCTGAAACCTAAACCCTAAACCCTAAACCCAAAACACGAAACACTAAACCCCAAACCCTAAACAATGAACCCTAAACCTTAAAACCAAAACCAATGCACTAAATCCTAAACCCCAAACCCAAAACACTAAACTGTAAACCCTAAACCCTAAACCATAAATACTAAACCCTCAACCTCAAACCCTAAACCCTAAATCTCTAAACCTAAACCCTAGACCCTACACCCTTTACCCTAAATCCTAACCTAGTCCCTGAACCTTAAACCTGAAATGCTACAGCCAAAACTTTAAAACCTAAACAAACCCCACACCCTATATGCTAAAAACTAAACTCTAACACCCAAATCGTTAAACCCTTAACACTAGACCCTAAAACCCGAACCCTAAACCCCAAACCCCAAACTCTAAACCCTAAACACTAAATCTTAAATCCTGAACTGTAAACACTAAATACCTAACACTAAAGCCTACACCGTGAAGCCTATACCTCGTAACCCCAACCCAAAAACCCAAACCATAACCCACAACCCTAAAGCATAATCCTCAAACCCTAAACCCCAAACCTTAAACCCTAAACACTAAATCCCAAATCCTAGACCCTAAACCTATGCCCTAAACCCTAGGCTATAAACACTAAGCCCTAATCCCCAAACCCTAAGTCCTAAACCCTAAACCATAAACCCTCAACCCTAAACCCTAAACCCTAAACCCAAAACCCAAAACCCAAAACCCTAGACCCTAAATCCTATGCCTAAAACCCAAAACCCTAAATCCTTAACGTCAAACCCTTAACCCTATACCCTAAACCCTAAACCCTAAACCCTCAACGCTAAACCCAAAACCCAGAACCTTAAACCCAAAAGAACTATACCTGAATCGTATACCCTAAACCATGAACCATAATACCTAAACCCTAAACCCTAAAGCCGATACCCTAAACTCTCAACCCTAATACCTATTCCCCAAACCCTAATCCCTAAAACCCTAAACCCTAAACCCTAAAGCCTAAACCCTAAACCCTAAACCCTAAACCCTAAACCCTAAACCCTAAACCCTTATCCTTAAAACCTAAACCCCTAACCCAAAAACCAAAACCGTAAAGCCCTATACCCTAAAACCAAAACTGAAAACACAAAACCTAAAAACCTAAACCCAGAATCTTTAACCCAAAACCCTAAACCCTAAATCCAAAACCCTAAAGCTTAAACCCCAAACCCTAAACCCCAAACCCCAAACCTTAAAGCCTAAACCCAAAACCCTATTCCCTTAACCCTAAACCTTAAACACTAATCGCTAAATCCTATTCCTTAAAACCAAAATCCTAATCCCTAAACCCTAAACCCTAAAACCATAATCCCTAATTCCTAATCCAAAACCCTAAACACAAAACCCAAAAGCCAAAACCCCAACCCCTAAATCCTAATCGCTAAAACAAAAACCCCAAAGCCTATACCATAAACCCCAAACCTCAACCCTAAACCCCTACACCAAACCCTAAACCTTAAAACCCAAAGCCCTAAACCCCATACCATAAAAACCTAAACCCTAAACACTAATCCCAAACCCAAAAATGAAATAATAAACCCTAAACCTTAAACCCTAAACCGAAACCCTAAACCCTAAACCCCACACCACACGCGCCAAACCTAATCCCAAAACTCGAATCCCTAAACCCTAAACCATGGACCTTAAAACTTATACTCTAAACTTTAAAACCAAAACCGTGAAACCTAAACCCAAACACCAAAATGCTAAAACCTACACCCAAACCCAAAACCAAAACCAAAAATGCTAAACCTTAAATCCAAAACCCAAATCTTAAACCACTAACCCAAAGCCTTAAACCCTAAACTAAAACCTCAAGCATAAAGCCCAAATCCTAAACCCCAAACCCTTAACCCTAAGTAACCTATAACCTAAACCCAAAACCGAGAACCCTAAAACCTATTACCTAAACATTAAACACCTAACTCTAAACCTTGCCTAAAGAACTATACCCAATCCCTATACCATAAAGCACTAACCAAAACCAAAACCCCAAAATATAACACCAAAACCTAAATCCTAAATCCTAAAGCCTATACCCTAAACCTAAACCATAAACCGTAACCCTAACCCTAATCCCTAAAACCCTAAACCTCAACCCTAAACCATTATTCTAAAACCTAAACCAGATAGCCCTATACCTTGAAACCTAAACCAGAAACACAAAACCAAAACCCTAAAACCCCTAAACGGTTAACCTAAGACCCAAAAGCATAAACCCCAAACCCTAAACCCCAAACCTTAAACCCTAAACCATAATTACTAATCCCTATACCCCAAATCTAAGACACTAAACCCAAACCTAATCCTTGAAACCAAACCCAAAACCCTAAACCCTAAACTTTAAACCCTAGACCCTAATCACTAACCTAAACCCTAAAGCAAAACACTAAGCCCTCAAACCCCGATCCTTAAACCCCAAACCCTAAACCCTAAACCCTAAGCTTTGACACTAAACCTGAACGCTAATCCCTATAACCTATGAACCCAAACCCAAAACCCTAAGCCCTAAAACCCTAATCCCTAAACCCTAAATCGTTAACCAACCCCTAAACCCTAAACAAAAACCCTAAAGCCTAAACCCCAAACCCTAAACCCCAAGCTTAAACCCTAAACCCTAAACCCTAAACAACAGAACCAAATTTTTAACCCACCCACCCTAAACCTTAAAATCTAAGCCCAAACCCTACACCTTGTATTCTAAATTCTAAACTAAACCCCTAATCCCCAAACCCTAAACCAGAAACCCTAACCACTATACCCTAAACACACAACCTAAAGCCTAAACCCAAACCCTAAACTCTAAACCAGAACCCTAAACACTTAACCCAAACTTAAAACCTTAAAACTAAACCTTAGACCCAAAACCTCAAAACCTAAGCCCTAAAACCGTACACCCATTACCCTAAACCCTAATCCAACCCCAAGACCCAAAACGCTGACCTTAAATGCTAAACCCTAAACCTTAACCCTAACCCTAAAAACTAAACTCCAAAACCTAATCACTAAACACTAAAAAACCATAAACCCAAAACTCTAAATCACCTAAACCTTAAACAACATTAACCCTTAAAACCTAACCCAAATCAAAACCCTATACCCTAAACCCTAAAGGTTATACCACAAAACCTAAACCCTATTAAACCCAAAATCCAAAACCCTAAACCCAAATTCTAAACACCAAACATTAAACCCTTAATCAGAATCTCAACCAAACCCAAAACCCAAAGCCCTAAACCTAACTAGAAATCCTAAACCCAAAACCTAAACCCAGCAATAGACCCTAAACCCTAAACCCAACGCCCAAAACCATAAAGCCCAAATCCTAAACCCCAAACCCTTAACGCCAAGTAACCTATAACCTAAACCCAAAACCGAGAACCCTAAAACCTAATACCTAAACATTAAACACCTAACTCTAAACCTTGCCTAAAGAACTATACCCAATCCCTATACCATAAAGCACTAACCATAAAACCAAAACCCCAAAATATAACACCAAAACCCTAAATCCTAAACCCTAAAGCCTATACCCTAAACCATAAACCATAAACCGTACACCCCGAACCCTAATCCCTAAAACCCTAAACCATTATTCCTAAAACCTAAACCGCATAGCCCTATACCTTGAAACCTAAACCGTAAACACAAAACCCAAAACCCTATAACCTAAACGGTTAACCTAAGACCCTAAAGCATAAACCCCAAACCCTAAACCCCAAACCTTAAACCCTAAACCATAATTACTAATCCCTATACCCTAAATCTAAGACACTAAACCCGAAATCCTAATCCTTGAAACCAAAACCCAAAACCCTAAACCCTAAACTTTAAACCCTAGACCCTAATCACTAACCTAAACCCTAAAGCAAAAACACTAAGCCCCAAACCCCGATCCTTAAACCCCAAACCCTAAACCCTAAACCCTAGGCCTTTGACACTAAACCTGGAACGCTAATCCCTATAACCTATGAACCCGAAACCCAAAACCCTAAGCCCTAAAACCCTAATCCCTAAACCCTAAATCGTTAACCCGAACCCCTAAACCCTAAACAAAAAACCCTAAAGCCTAAACCCCAAACCCTAAACCCCAAGCCTTAAACCCTAAACCCTAAACCCTAAACCGTAAACCGAAACTTTTAACCCACCTACACCCTAAACCTTAAAATCTAAGCCCAAAACCCTACACCTTGTATTCTAAATTCTAAATCCTAAACCCCTAATCCCCAAACCCTAAACCGTAAACCCTAACCACTATACCCTAAACACACAACCCTAAAGCCTAAACCCCAAACCCTAAACTCTAAACCGTAAACCCTAAACACTTAACCGTAAACTTAAAACCTTAAAAACTAAACCTTAGACCCAAAACCTCAAAACCTAAGCCCTAAAACCGTACACCCATTACCCTAAACCCTAACCTAACCCCAAGACCCAAAACGCTAGACCTTAAATGCTAAACCAAACCTTAAAACCTAAACCCTAGACCCACACCCTATACCCTAAAAACTAAACTCCAAAACTCTAATCACTAAACACTAAACCATAAACCCAAAATCCTAAAATCTACACACTAAACCTTAAATCCAAAAACATTAACCCTTAAAACCTAAACCCAAATCAAAAACCCTATACCCTAAACCCTAAAGGTTATACCACAAAACCTAAACCCTAATTGCTAAACCCAAAATCCAAAACCCTAAACCCTAAATTCTAAACACCAAACATTAAACCCTTAATCGTAAATCCTGAACCCAAAACCCAAAACCCAAAGCCCTAAACCCCTAACTAGAAATCCTAAACCCAAAAACCTAAACCCTAAGCCATAGACCCTAAACCCTAAACCCAAAGCCCAAAACCATAAAGCCCAAATCCTAAACCCCAAACCCTTAACCCTAAGTAACCTATAACCTAAACCCAAAACCGAGAACCCTAAAACCTATTACCTAAACATTAAACACCTAACTCTAAACCTTGCCTAAAGAACTATACCCAATCCCTATACCATAAAGCACTAACCATAAAACCAAAACCCCAAAATATAACACCAAAACCCTAAATCCTAAATCCTAAAGCCTATACCCTAAACCATAAACCATAAACCGTACACCCCGAACCCTAATCCCTAAAACCCTAAACCCTCAACCCTAAACCATTATTCCTAAAACCTAAACCGCATAGCCCTATACCTTGAAACCTAAACCGTAAACACAAAACCCAAAACCCTATAACCTAAACGGTTAACCTAAGACCCTAAAGCATAAACCCCAAACCCTAAACCCCAAACCTTAAACCCTAAACCATAATTACTAATCCCTATACCCTAAATCTAAGACACTAAACCCGAAATCCTAATCCTTGAAACCAAAACCCAAAACCCTAAACCCTAAACTTTAAACCCTAGACCCTAATCACTAACCTAAACCCTAAAGCAAAAACACTAAGCCCCAAACCCCGATCCTTAAACCCCAAACCCTAAACCCTAAACCCTAGGCCTTTGACACTAAACCTGGAACGCTAATCCCTATAACCTATGAACCCGAAACCCAAAACCCTAAGCCCTAAAACCCTAATCCCTAAACCCTAAATCGTTAACCCGAACCCCTAAACCCTAAACAAAAAACCAAAGCCTAAACCCAAACCCTAAACCCCAAGCCTTAAACCCTAAACCCTAAACCCTAAACCGTAAACCGAAACTTTTAACCCACCTACACCCTAAACCTTAAAATCTAAGCTCAAACCCACACCTTGTATTCTAAATTTAAATCCTAAACCCTAATCCTCAAACCCTAAACCGTAAACCCTAACCACTATACCCTAAACACACAACCCTAAAGCCTAAACCCCAAACCCTAAACTCTAAACCGTAAACCCTAAACACTTAACCCTAAACTTAAAACCTTAAAAACTAAACCTTAGACCCAAAACCTCAAAACCTAAGCCCTAAAACCGTACACCCATTACCCTAAACCCTAACCTAACCCCAAGACCCAAAACGCCAGACCTTAAATGCTAAACCGTAAACCTTAAAACCTAAACCCTAGACCCTACACCCTATACCCTAAAAACTAAATTCCAAAACTCTAATCACTAAACACTAAACCATAAACCCAAAATCCTAAAATCTACACACTAAACCTTAAATCCAAAAACATTAACCCTTAAAACCTAAACCCAAATCAAAAACCCTATACCCTAAACCCTAAAGGTTATACCACAAAACCTAAACCCTAATTGCTAAACCCAAAATCCAAAACCCTAAACCCTAAATTCTAAACACCAAACATTAAACCCTTAATCGTAAATCCTGAACCCAAAACCCAAAACCCAAAGCCCTAAACCCCTAACTAGAAATCCTAAACCCAAAAACCTAAACCCTAAGCCATAGACCCTAAACCCTAAACCCAAAGCCCAAAACCATAAAGCCCAAATCCTAAACCCCAAACCCTTAACCCTAAGTAACCTATAACCTAAACCCAAAACCGAGAACCCTAAAACCTATTACCTAAACATTAAACACCTAACTCTAAACCTTGCCTAAAGAACTATACCCAATCCCTATACCATAAAGCACTAACCATAAAACCAAAACCCCAAAATATAACACCAAAACCCTAAATCCTAAATCCTAAAGCCTATACCCTAAACCATAAACCATAAACCAGACACCCTAACCCTAATCCCTAAAACCCTAAACCCTCAACCCTAAACCATTATTCCTAAAACCTAAACCGCATAGCCCTATACCTTGAAACCTAAACCGTAAACACAAAACCCAAAACCCTATAACCTAAACGGTTAACCTAAGACCCTAAAGCATAAACCCCAAACCCTAAACCCCAAACCTTAAACCCTAAACCATAATTACTAATCCCTATACCCTAAATCTAAGACACTAAACCCGAAATCCTAATCCTTGAAACCAAAACCCAAAACCCTAAACCCTAAACTTTAAACCCTAGACCCTAATCACTAACCTAAACCCTAAAGCAAAAACACTAAGCCCCAAACCCCGATCCTTAAACCCCAAACCCTAAACCCTAAACCCTAGGCCTTTGACACTAAACCTGGAACGCTAATCCCTATAACCTATGAACCCGAAACCCAAAACCCTAAGCCCTAAAACCCTAATCCCTAAACCCTAAATCGTTAACCCGAACCCTAAACCCTAAACAAAAAACCCTAAAGCCTAAACCCCAAACCCTAAACCCCAAGCTTTAAACCCTAAACCCTAAACCCTAAACCAGAACCAAACTTTAACCCACTCCACACCCTAAACCTTAAAATCTAAGCCCAAACCCACACCTTGTATTCTAAATTCTAAACCTAAACCCTAATCCCCAAACCCTAAACCGAAACCCTAACCACTATACCCTAAACACACAACCCTAAAGCTAAACCCCAAACCCTAAACTCTAAACCAGAACCCTAAACACTTAACCCTAAACTTAAAACCTTAAAACTAAACCTTAGACCCAAAACCTCAAAACCTAAGCCCTAAAACCAGACACCCATTACCCTAAACCCTAACCAACCCCAAGACCCAAAACGCTGACCTTAAATGCTAAACCCTAAACCTTAAAACCTAAACCCTAGACCCTACACCCTATACCCTAAAAACTAAACTCCAAAACTCTAATCACTAAACACTAAACCATAAACCCAAAATCCTAAAATCTACACACTAAACCTTAAATCCAAAAACATTAACCCTTAAAACCTAAACCCAAATCAAAAACCCTATACCCTAAACCCTAAAGGTTATACCACAAAACCTAAACCCTAATTGCTAAACCCAAAATCCAAAACCCTAAACCCTAAATTCTAAACACCAAACATTAAACCCTTAATCGTAAATCCTGAACCCAAAACCCAAAACCCAAAGCCCTAAACCCCTAACTAGAAATCCTAAACCCAAAAACCTAAACCCTAAGCCATAGACCCTAAACCCTAAACCCAAAGCCCAAAACCATAAAGCCCAAATCCTAAACCCCAAACCCTTAACCCTAAGTAACCTATAACCTAAACCCAAAACCGAGAACCCTAAAACCTATTACCTAAACATTAAACACCTAACTCTAAACCTTGCCTAAAGAACTATACCCAATCCCTATACCATAAAGCACTAACCATAAAACCAAAACCCCAAAATATAACACCAAAACCCTAAATCCTAAATCCTAAAGCCTATACCCTAAACCATAAACCATAAACCGTACACCTAACCCTAATCCCTAAAACCCTAAACCTCAACCCTAAACCATTATTCCTAAAACCTAAACCAGAAGCCCTATACCTTGAAACCTAAACCGAACACAAAACCTAAAACCCTATAACCTAAACGGTTAACCTAAGACCCTAAAGCATAAACCCCAAACCCTAAACCCCAAACCTTAAACCCTAAACCATAATTACTAATCCCTATACCCTAAATCTAAGACACTAAACCCGAAATCCTAATCCTTGAAACCAAAACCCAAAACCCTAAACCCTAAACTTTAAACCCTAGACCCTAATCACTAACCTAAACCCTAAAGCAAAAACACTAAGCCCCAAACCCCGATCCTTAAACCCCAAACCCTAAACCCTAAACCCTAAGCCTTTGACACTAAACCTGGAACGCTAATCCCTATAACCTATGAACCCGAAACCCAAAACCCTAAGCCCTAAAACCCTAATCCCTAAACCCTAAATCGTTAACCCGAACTCCTAAACCCTAAACAAAAAACCCTAAAGCCTAAACCCCAAACCCTAAACCCCAAGCCTTAAACCCTAAACCCTAAACCCTAAACCAGAAACCAAACTTTAACCCACCACACCCTAAACCTTAAAATCTAAGCCAAAACCTCACACCTTGTATTCTAAATTCTAAATCCTAAACCCCTAATCCCCAAACCCTAAACCGTAAACCCTAACCACTATACCCTAAACACACAACCTAAAGCCTAAACCCCAAACCCTAAACTCTAAACCGTAAACCCTAAACACTTAACCCTAAACTTAAAACCTTAAAAACTAAACCTTAGACCCAAAACCTCAAAACCTAAGCCCTAAAACCGTACACCCATTACCCTAAACCCTAACCTAACCCCAAGGCCCAAAACGCCAGACCTTAAATGCTAAACCCTAGACCCTACACCCTATACCCTAAAAACTAAACTCCAAAACTCTAATCACTAAACACTAAACCATAAACCATAAACCCAAAATCCTAAAATCTACACGCTAAACCTTAAATCCAAAAACATTAACCCTTAAAACCTAAACCCAAATCAAAAACCCTATACCCTAAACCCTAAAGGTTATACCACAAAACCTAAACCCTAATTGCTAAACCCAAAATCCAAAACCCTAAACCCTAAATTCTAAACACCATACATTAAACCCTTAATCGTAAATCCTGAACCCAAAACCCAAAACCCAAAGCCCTAAACCCCTAACTAGAAATCCTAAACCCAAAAACCTAAACCCTAAGCAATAGACCCTAAACCCTAAACCCAACGCCCAAAACCATAAAGCCCAAATCCTAAACCCAAAACCCTTAACCCCAAGTAACCTATAACCTAAACCCAAAACCGAGAACCCTAAAACCTAATACCTAAACATTAAACACCTAACTCTAAACCTTGCCTAAAGAACTATACCCAATCCCTATACCATAAAGCACTAACCATAAAACCAAAACCCCAAAATATAACACCAAAACCCTAAATCCTAAACCCTAAAGCCTATACCCTAAACCATAAACCATAAACCGTACACCCCGAACCCTAATCCCTAAAACCCTAAACCCTCAACCCTAAACCATTATTCCTAAAACCTAAACCGCATAGCCCTATACCTTGAAACCTAAACCGAAACACAAAACCCAAAACCCTATAACCTAAACGGTTAACCTAAGACCCTAAAGCATAAACCCCAAACCCTAAACCCCAAACCTTAAACCCTAAACCATAATTACTAATCCCTATACCCTAAATCTAAGACACTAAACCCGAAATCCTAATCCTTGAAACCAAAACCCAAAACCCTAAACCCTAAACTTTAAACCCTAGACCCTAATCACTAACCTAAACCCTAAAGCAAAAACACTAAGCCCCAAACCCCGATCCTTAAACCCCAAACCCTAAACCCTAAACCCTAAGCCTTTGACACTAAACCTGGAACGCTAATCCCTATAACCTATGAACCCAAACCCAAAACCCAAGCCCTAAAACCCTAATCCTAAACCCTAAATCGTTAACCCAACCCTAAACCCTAAACAAAAACCCTAAAGCCTAAACCCCAAACCCTAAACCCCAAGTTTAAACCCTAAACCCTAAACCCTAAACCAGAACCAAACTTTAACCCACCTACACCCTAAACCTTAAAATCTAAGCTCAAAACCCACACCTTGTATTCTAAATTTAAATCCTAAACCCTAATCCCCAAACCCAAACCGTAAACCCAACCACTATACCCTAAACACACAACCCTAAAGCCTAAACCCCAAACCCTAAACTCTAAACCAGAACCCTAAACACTTAACCCTAAACTTAAAACCTTAAAACTAAACCTTAGACCCAAAACCTCAAAACCTAAGCCCTAAAACCGACACCCATTACCCTAAACCCTAACCTAACCCCAAGACCCAAAACGCAGACCTTAAATGTAAACCCTAAACCTTAAAACCTAAACCCTAGACCCTACACCCTATACCCTAAAAACTAAACTCCAAAACTCTAATCACTAAACACTAAACCATAAACCATAAACCCAAAATCCTAAAATCTACACGTTTAAACCTTAAACCAAAAACATTAACCCTTAAAACCTAAACCCAAATCAAAACCCTATACCCTAAACCCTAAAGGTTATACCACAAAACCTAAACCCTAATTGCTAAACCCAAAATCCAAAACCCTAAACCCTAAATTCTAAACACCAAACATTAAACCCTTAATCGAATCTCAACCCAAAACCCAAAACCCAAAGCCCTAAACCCTAACTAGAAATCCTAAACCCAAAACCTAAACCCAAGCTATAGACCCTAAACCCTAAACCCAACGCCCAAAACCATAAACCCCAAATCCTAAACCCCTAACCCTATGTACGCTATAAACTAAACCCTAAACCTAGAACCCAAACCCTAATACCTAAACATTAAACACCTAACTCTAAACCCTGCCTAAAGAACAATACCCTAACCCTATACCCAAAACCACTAACCCCAGAACCTAAACCCCAAAATATAACACCTAAACCCTAAATCCTAAAGCCTAAAGCCTATACCCTAAACCATAAACCATAAACCGTAACCCTAACCCTAATCCCTAAAACCCAAACCTCAACCCTAAACCATTATTCCTAAAACCTAAACCAGATAGCCCTATACCTTGAAACCTAAACCAGAACACAAAACCTAAAACCCTATAACCTAAACGGTTAACCTAAGACCCTAAAGCATAAACCCCAAACCCTAAACCCCAAACCTTAAACCCTAAACCATAATTACTAATCCCTATACCCTAAATCTAAGACACTAAACCCGAAATCCTAATCCTTGAAACCAAAACCCAAAACCCAAAACCCTAAACCCTAAACTTTAAACCCTAGACCCTAATCACTAACCTAAACCCTAAAGCAAAAACACTAAGCCCCAACCCCGAACCTTAAACCCCAAACCCTAAACCCTAAACCCTAAGCCTTTAACACTAAACCTGGAACGCTAATCCCTATAACCTATGAACCCGAAACCCAAAACCCTAAGCCCTAAAACCCTAATCCCTAAACCCTAAATCTAACCCAACCCTAAACCCTAAACAAAAAACCCTAAAGCCTAAACCCCAAACCCTAAACCCCAAGCCTTAAACCCTAAACCCTAAACCCTAAACCGTAAACCGAAACTTTTAACCCACCTACACCCTAAACCTTAAAATCTAAGCCCAAAACCTCACACCTTGTATTCCTAAATTCTAAATCCTAAACCCTAATCCTCAAACCCTAAACCAGAAACCCAACCACTATACCCTAAACACACAACCCAAAGCTCAAACCCCAAACCCTAAACTCTAAACCGAACCCTAAACACTTAACCCTAAACTTAAAACCTTAAAACTAAACCTTAGACCCAAAACCTCAAAACCTAAGCCCTAAAACCGTACACCCATTACCCTAAACCCAACCTAACCCTCAAGACCCAAAACGCAACCTTAAATGCTAAACCCTAAACCTTAAAACCTAAAACCCTAGACCCTACACCCTATACCCTAAAACTAAACTCCAAAACTCTAATCACTAAACACTAAACCATAAACCATAAACCCAAAATCCTAAAATCTACACTAAACCTTAAATCCAAAAACATTAACCCTTAAAACCTAAACCCAAATCAAAAACCCTATACCATAAACCCTAAAGGTTATACCACAAAACCTAAACCCTAATTGCTAAACCCAAAACCAAAACCCTAAACCCTAAATTCTAAACACCAAACATTAAACCCTTAATCAGAATCCCAACCCAAAACCCAAACCCAAAGCCCTAAACCCCAACTAGAAATCCTAAACCCAAAACCTAAACCCTAAGCATAGACCCTAAACCCTAAACCCAAAGCCTAAAACCATAAAGCCCAAATCCTAAACCCCAAACCTTAACCCTAAGTAACCTATAACCTAAACCCAAACCGAGAACCCTAAAACCTAATACCTAAACATTAAACACCTAACTCTAAACCTTGCCTAAAGAACTATACCCAATCCTATACCATAAAGCACTAACCATAAAACCAAAACCCCAAAATATAACACCAAAACCCTAAACCTAAACCCTAAAGCCTATACCCTAAACCATAAACCATAAACCGTGACACCCTAACCCTAATCCCTAAAACCCTAAACCCTCAACCCTAAACCATTATTCCTAAAACCTAAACCGCATAGCCCTATACCTTGAAACCTAAACCGTAAACACAAAACCCAAAACCCTATAACCTAAACGGTTAACCTAAGACCCTAAAGCATAAACCCCAAACCCTAAACCCCAAACCTTAAACCCTAAACCATAATTACTAATCCTATACCCTAAATCTAAGACACTAAACCCAAATCCTAATCCTTGAAACCAAAACCCAAAACCCTAAACCCTAAACTTTAAACCCTAGACCCTAATCACTAACCTAAATCCTAAAGCAAAAACACTAAGCCCCAAACCCCGAACCTTAAACCCCAAACCCTAAACCCTAAACCCTAAACCCTAAGCCTTTAACACTAAACCTGGAACGCTAATCCCTATAACCTATGTACCCGAAACCCAAAACCCTAAGCCCTAAAACCCTAATCCCTAAACCCTAAATCGTTAACCCGAACCCCTAAACCCTAAACAAAAAACCCTAAAGCCTAAACCCCAAACCCTAAACCCCAACCCTTTTAAACCCTAAACCCTAAACCAGAAACCAAACTTTAACCCACCCACACCCTAAACCTTAAAATCTAAGCCTCAAAACCCTACACCTTGTATTCTAAACTCTAAATCCTAAACCCTAATCCCCAAACCCTAAACCGAAACCCTAACCACTATACCCTAAACACACAACCCTAAAGCCTAAACCCCAAACCCTAAACTCTAAAACCTAAACCCTAAACACTTACCCTAAACTTAAAACCTTAAAACTAAACCTTAGACCCAAAACCTCAAAACCTAAGCCCTAAAACCGACACCATTACCCTAAACCCAACCTAACCCCAAGACCCAAAACCGACCTTAAATGTAAACCCAAACCTTAAAACCTAAACCCTAGACCCTACACCCATACCCTAAAAACTAAACTCCAAAACTCTAATCACTAAACACTAAAACCATAAACCATAAACCCAAAATCCTAAAATCTACACGCTAAACCTTAAACCAAAAACATTAACCCTAAAACCTAAACCCAAATCAAAAACCCTATACCCTAAACCCAAAGGTTATACCACAAAACCTAAACCCTAATTGCTAAACCCAAAATCCAAAACCCTAAACCCTAAATTCTAAACACCAAACATTAAACCCTTAATCGAATCAACCCAAAACCCAAAACCCAAAGCCCTAAACCCTAACTAGAAATCCTAAACCCAAAACCTAAACCCTAAGCTATAGACCCTAAACCCAAAACCCAAAGCCCAAAACCATAAAGCCCAAATCCTAAACCCAAAACCCTAACCCTAAGTACCCTATAACCTAAACCCAAAACCGAGAACCCTAAAACCTAATACCTAAACATTAAACACCTAACTCTAAACCTGTTAAAA
>JAJSZK010000171.1:0-20996 GCA_022985045.1 Macadamia tetraphylla | reverse complement strand
ATTAATGCTTTGACTTTCAGCTGTGGTATACCCTACCCGATCTTAGACGTAAAACGGTAGCGAGAGGGCTCTTTCTCATCAGTTGACAGTACCAGAAGTAGAGGGGACTTTCCTCAGTTTGGGGATATTTCCATTGCTGTCTGTACTCTTTCAACCTGTAAAGTAACCAACTAGGCAGAGCGAGAGAACTTCTCAGCTTTAGCCCGGCTATCTCAATGCTTTTCTCACGTTCCACTAACTGATCGAAGCGTGTCTTTCTCACCTGATTCCTTGATCTTGGATGTCTAGCTCGACGAAGGATCGAAAAAGTAGGGATTCCCGGGCAATTCGAATATTCCTTTGACAAGGGGGCGGAACGCCCAGGAAATCGCATGTTTCAGACCCCGGCCCGAAACAACTCAATTTATGCTTGCAGAATGCCTTTCCCAGCGATCTATAAATGTTCACTTAGCCCCATCTCTTGACTCCGTACCTGGGAACAGAATATACGAACAAATTCATGCAAGCCTATTCTCATTGAGCTTCCCCACCCATCGCTCCGGGTTCGAGTAGCGGTCCGACAAGTTGATACGAACCATGTGAAACCTATTTCAGTGAAATGGAATTGGTGTTCAGTGTACTCCGTCTCGATAAAATGTTGAGAGATTGGTTTATGGATTCGCTTTCTTAGTCAATTAGTAAAGCACTAATTCTGTTCTTTGATCGGAGGTCTCATAGATCTTCTTCAGTGCCTTCTCACTTAATGCTAACCGAGCAATAGCGCTCATCAGGGTGGTTTGCTCGGGTTAGCCAAGAAAGCCTTCGCGCGCTAAGGCAAAGGCATAGAGCTCAAACACAGGCTTAGTAACAGATTCAAAGAGTTCCGTTAGCGGTCCTCGCTCCGGGGATTCGGCTTAGTCACTATCTCCGTCCACCTTTTCGGCTTAGGTTACTCAGTCAACAGACTCGGCTTAGGGACAATATCCCTGCCCTATGGTTTAAGAAGAGCTTACTTATAAAAGGAGTTGGTGTTAAACACCGATAAGAATGCATTCTAACTAGTAGCTACTCATTACACACAAGAAAGAGTGTAGGTTTCAGTTCAGTCTATGGTCTCCCCACCGGCAGTCGGATATCAATAATCACTTACCCTGCGTTAGTAGAGTGAGGTAGCTTGCGATCTAGCAATATGGTAGTATGGGTGATGAGGTAGCGTCCCGAAGCCCACGCACGGAGCGGTAGCTACTTGCAAGGCTTGCAAACCGGCTTAGACATTAGGCATGAGAATCGGCCAATGCATTCACTCACATCCGTTGATTGCGGTGCGCCATACACCAAGCTTGTTTCAGAGCGGATGTCAGGAGTGGAAAGGAAGAGTTGTACCGACAAGCAGTTACGGTAGCAGTCCTCTTTGTAATCTTACATGACAGCTTTCGAAGCAAGACCCAAGGACAGTGGGGAATGAGAAAGATACATCTAGAATGTATGTGGATGGGCCCTAGCGGTTAGGCATGCAGGTGGGAACGCATTAATAGATAGCTGAACGTGGGTGCGATCGTCATTCCCCACTAATAGAAGTAGGAGAGAAGGCGGGGTGGGGAAGACAGATGATTAGGACCAACGAGTGAAGTCGTTAAACGTAACGAGTCTAAGGGCTGGAGGAATGGCTCGACTATCGGGAGAGGAAGATGAAGAAAGATCTGATTTGGCCTTGGGGAGGAGAGCCCTACCGTATCATTAGCTATTAAACTGATCATCCAGAGGAGAGCAAAGACTACAGGGTTTTGGTTTCTTTTCAGCGAATGAGTGAAATTGGGTCGACCTCCCATCTCTAGTAGTCTCCGCTGTCCCCATACCATTTCGAAGAAAGAGTGGGTCCCCTACCCCAATAGCACCTGCTATTGGATAATCAACCTCTCTTGCCACGGCTGTAAGAACAGAAGAACCGTACCGTCCAACCCCTTTCGATCGGAAAGAAGCTGCAAATGCTATCAGTGGTTCTTCCTTCCCATCTATAAAAGTTGCTTGTCCATCTCTAATAGGACTGGACTAAGTTCGGGCAGATCGGAGTCTCATTTCAATGAGTTTTGGCCCACCCACCTCTAAGAGGAGGAAGAAGTTTCCAGCTATAGTCACTGCCATGCCCCCCGTCTTGAGATCAGATGCCCTTGCTCGACTAGTGCATCGCCTTCCTAGCATCTTTTTTATAATTTAACATCAAGTATGTTGACTCCTACTCCCACCTCGAACGAGGAAGAGATCTAAGGCATCTTTAAGAAAGTCAAGCAGGAATAGATGGCCTGCTCCTAGCTCTAACTAATCTCTTGACTTTGCTATCACAGGAGTGCTTTCCCTGCCACCCGCTTCTATAACTGGCTATTTCTTCCTTATCGGCATCTCAATACAAACAAAATCTTTCATGATCCATCCCGGAATTGGAGAGAGAATAGTTGGGATATTCCACTGGGAGGGAGAGGTAGGGGTGACATCAGAAGTAGGATCGTCAAACGGATAGAAGCATCGCATTGAGAATTGACTCGTCGGATTAACCACCTTCACGCACGAAATGAAAATCCCTTCCAAACGATGCGGCGAAGCGTGCTTGGTTGCCTCCAAGTGGTGTCTCCTTACATCTGCTGGATGGTTCAGCATGAGGGATAGATTACGTGACTGAACTACCACCCTACCCAATTGCGTATATAACGGTAGACGATAAGGATAAGATAGGGCAAATTATTTTCCAAGGTCGGTAGAGTAGGAATCTTTCAATGTCCCTTCCAATCCGGGAATGAATTCCAAGTATTAAGCTTAAAGCAAAGAAAGCACCCTTTTATCCTATCTATGGAAAAGGAAAGTCAGAGTATATCGCGAAGAACAAGGTCAGGCTGAAAGAAAAATCAGAAGAAGAATCAAAAAGCAAAGCAAAATAGTACGTAAAGAAAGGGGGGGCGAAAGGTCCCCACTCGGTAAATCTTCCTTCAAATGCTTTCTTTCGATGTTTGAGGCGTATCAATGTCCTTTAGTTTAGGATTTCAGTTTCGATTGACTTAGTAGACGACTCTCCGATAATCGATAGGCGAGGCAACATCCACAGAGCGTTGTACATCAGCTTTCAGTTCTCCAAAACTTGCCATTTGTTTTCTAAGGTCATTAGCATTTGTCTTATAATAAATTAGATAGTTGATGTGATCCATGAAGGGAGAAACCAAATACTGGAACACTTGAGTGATGGCACCAGTGACGATGTCCATTACTGTAGCTTCAAATAAGAAAAGAGGTGATGAACCTTGAAATATACATGCCAAATCAAAAGCTCTTATGACTTATCAACTTAACTTAGAGCAGAAACAATCTGAAATATTACATTTATTAATTGCAACTTGGAATTATTGATTTTTCAATTAGAGCCAAATATCTAGATGGTCCCACAAATTTGAACATATATGCTTTGTTACTACTGTTTTTTTGGAATTTCAAATTGCCATGGACCGCTTTTGTTTAAGTATCATGCTAATTACTTCTTTTCCACTTAGGGGATGATTTGGGCATTTCTTATGCACTTTTTGACTGAAGGGGCAGGCACACCTTTTTTCGTTAGAAACCAAAATTTATATTAAGAATGAAAAAAAAAAAATCATGAGAAATGACAATTACATCGCCTAAAGGCTACTCATAAACAAGAAGAAAACCACAAGCTCCTGACCCACCTTCGGCATTGTCATCAGCAAGGAGGGAACCCAAGGAACTCAAAGACGCATGCTGTATAAGATGCCCAAATAGGTGAGAGGATAAAACTATTTTTTTTTTAAGACAAATTATATCCTTTTGCAATCAATCCCCATTATTTATTATATCTGCTTACGAATTAACCAATAAAGTGCTTCCTAACAAATTTAAAATTCACTAAAAAAAATTGTTTCACATTTTTCTTTCTCATGCTCGTGATGAATTATAAAATAACTATAAGGCAACCAAAAACAAAAAATTAACTAATATTCTTTTCCAATTGGGGTATCTATAAGGTGGACGGCTCGATCATAAATACTCCTAAATCCTAATGTGGGAAATGGTCCAATTTTCAATTGGAAACAAATAAATGAAAGGCGTTTAATTCTTGATGAGCCTTTTGATAAGATTACACAACCTTCCCATAAAAAATATAAAGAAGAAAAGGGCTAATGATCTTTAAAATCAACATTTTACCATTAGAAATCATCATTCAAATATTTTCTGATCACCAACCCCCCTTTTTTTATTTAATGAAAATAACCAACATACTTTTTGGCTACATATAGAGAAAGGTCGATAATGAATGTTGATTGAAACTTTTGAATTCCAAAAAAAAAATAATAATAATACAAGCTTGATAGGAAAGTACTAATTGAGTTACCTTGCAAACTATTTGATAATTAAAATCAATTTCTGTTTACGTAATAATATCAATTTATCGGAAAAGAAAAAAAAAGATGTGCACAACCAACTAGGAGGACAATTTTGAACTTCACAACATTCCCTGAATCTGTATATTGGAATGTTACATACTACCACACCCTCCCCCAAAAAAAAAAAAAGAAAAAAAAGAGAGGAATGTTACATATAACCCTATGTTATGTTCATCCAAATGTAAAAACCAGAGTTTTCGACTTGATTTGCCATCTTCGAAACACGATGACTTGATTGAATCAAAATTAGACCAGACCAAATCATGATAATCATGATTTGTATAACGGGTAATTTACAGCTGGGGATCAATTAATTGTATGGTTGGATTCAATGTTCATTCTTTCCTTATTATATTTTTTTTTTACTCCATTACAATGTTTAGATTAGAGGGCAATATTTGTCTGACCAAAACAAAAAAAAAACAAAAACAAAAAAGAGGTAAATATTTGTCACTTTAACATTTTATTTTCTTTCATAACCTACCTAGGATTACTAAACTAAATTAAGGATAAAGTTTTCTTGAACCAGGCAGTGAGGTTCATCACCTGATCCTTGGTGTTGGGGTTTGTCGATTTACCCAAAATACCCCCAATATTGCTCTCGTGCTATTGAAAATAGTTAATAAATATGCATAAAAATGTGTATTTTTTTCTTATTCAAATGTTTAATTATTGAATTTTTATTAAGGGATTCCAAATTTAACATGTATTTTTTATTTTAACAACACTTTTTTATTTGAAAAATAAATTAAAAAAAAATTAAAACCCAAAATCACTTTCCAATCAAAAATCCAAACCTAAAGAGGGATATAGGAATACCCCTTATATGTTTCTTTGCCCTAACATTTATTTCAACTAATCATAAAGAAGGTTTTTTAAGTTTTTTTTTTTGGCTTAAAATCTCAAGTATATATATGTTTTATGATAAATATATGTTTTATGATAAATATATATTTATAATATTGTTTACAAAACAACTGTATTAAACACATATTAGTCATATATTATATCATTGTCACAGATGTTTTATTACATCAAATTCTTAAAACATAACAATACCATTTGATGTATTTAATTATTGTCCATATCTATTCCGGTATTATTGTCGTTTTTAAACTTACCAACAAACCCACCCCTTTCTTAACTGAGATCGTGGAAAACTTATCCCTCAAATAAATGTGTCACTCTAATCTTTTGTGATTTTCTGTTTTGCTTTTCTTCATCCATAATACAATGATTAAAGAAAAGTGGCAGAAATGTACCTTTAACTTTTTATCACTCTTTCTCTTTTCTCCCTTGTTCGGTGATTAAAGTGTCACTTGTCATTTTATCTTCTTTTATGGACGATGACTTGAGAGTGTCGTATGTTCACATGGGTATCGAGGAACTTTAATTATCGTTGGTTCTTCTTATTAGCTTTTTTTTTTTTAGCAAAACATCTTCTCGGTAAATGTGGTGGTACGGTGAGCATCGATGGTTGAGAAGAACTTGGAGCGCATGCTTAGATGCTCTCACCATCCGATGCTCACCGCACAATCACTCCATTTTTATAGATTTTCTTATCTATTTGAAGCTATTATGATTTACGGCTTTAAAGCATTTATAGTCGCATGTAGAGTTGAGATGTGTAATCCCAAGGGTAGTCTAGTTGGCAAGGGAAGAAAAGTATGGTTTTAACTCACAGGTATTTAGTATTTTTCATTGTTTTTAGTGAAAGTTGAATGATTCTCAGTCAATCTCGATATGACTTGATTCATGTGATTATGGGGTTGGCCGATATGAACCCGCAGAACTAGATATCCATCATTAGCAAAAAAAATAAAAAATAAAAAAGAGAGCTGAGACATGCCAATTTTCGGACCATCCAGATCACATGGGACCATTAGATTAGTCACAAGATGATTTTCTTCTCATAACCCAAACGAGGTCAATTGTATTTATTTGTAAATTTAGTAGCCAAGGGTTAGCTTAGAATTTAAAACCATTGCCAAACATAAGATTGACCCTTTGTTTTTCAATTTTTTATCCTAAACATTATTCTACTCAAAAAAGGAAAAAAAAAATCCTAAGCATTACGAATTTAATGTACCCAAATGTATGATGGAGCATCTTGTTTGTATTTATTAGTTAATAAAGTTCTTATCATTTTATTGAAAAAAGAGGTTTCAAAAGTTTTAATTTAATATCTTTAGCATGCACAATAAATTAGGATATAAACTTTTTTTTTTCTTTTTTTGGGACAAATAAGAATAGTGCTCCATGGTAACAATCATAGTCCCAGTCCAAAACCCCCATACAACAAGCAACACTTCAACAAGACTAATGAACGATAATGGAACATGCCAATCATTAGTCAATACTTATATCAATTTGTGCTCTAAACTATTATAATTAAGTTTTTAGAGTGGACTAGTAGAGCACAAAATTATAACTATTTTGAAGATTACTTACTCTGAAAATAAGTTTGAGAGGAATATTTCATCGTAAAATTATGAATTAGCTTATGTTTTCTGTGATAAATATGAAGTAGTTCGAAGATAGTATATATATGCTTTCAAACTTTCCACTCTCCATTAGATGTATGAAGCAACTTTTGTTATAAATTATAAGAGAAAAAAACTTGAAATCACCAATTGAAATTCTTCAAAAAAATGTATTTTTACCGTAACTCTCAAATGGCATTCATATTATTTGATTTTGATTAAAAAAAAAAAAGGGAAAAGGCATTCAAGTTATCTGCTCACTATTAACGGAGCTTTCCCATCACATATTGGAACGCCTAGTAGAATTATATAAGATAATGAGAAGTGAAAGTTAAGTTGGAACATACCTTTATTCTATGCAAACAATCCCGATTCAAGACTATATCTTAGATCAATCGCTCGCTCAAGAATTAACTAGCAAATAAATGCCTCCGCAAATATAAAATTCATTTAACATTACTTTACACTTTCCTTTCCCCAATGCATATATGAGATGGATTAAAAAAATCCTGAAGAATGAAAAGGGATTTGGGAACCAATTCTTGAATCCTTGGGTCTTACTACCCAAAACCAAGTGAACCACATGGGTTTACAGGTACATGGTATCGGTGGTGCCGGTATTATAATCATTTGAGAGAAATTTAGACCACGGGTTTAGTTCATGGTATTGGTATCTGCCATTACCAGTACAAATTAGCCGTATAGGTCATGTCGGATGATTTTGCGCAAGATTTCAATACGTTTTTTAAATTATTATTTAACCCTCATTATTATTATTATTATTATTATTTTGTAATCGATCTGGTTATTAGTATCAGCCGATCATTTCTAAATCCGTTTTTTAGTAAGTTATCAAATTAGCAAATCGATATGTAAATAGCCTGGTTAGACCTGGCTTTGGAATTATCTTTATCTTTAATTGTGAGGTGGTGTAGGCTTGAGCATCTTCCACACCATCGCAAGCATATAAAATGGGATAGACAAATAGCTTGACCAAAGTAACAAGGAGTAGTTAAAGTGATCAACTGAATTCTGCAAACTATTGATGCACAAGATTGTTATAGGAATCATAACTAACAAACGGTGATAACCGCCACTGTCTTTGGTAGATAAAGCATACATTATTTGTCACACACACACGACGTTTATTTATATATATATATATATATATATTAATTATAGGTAATTTGTATATACCAAGGAGAAAAGAACATAAAAACACATAGAAAGGTAACCCCACAACTTTCTTCCGCAGACCAAAAGAAAGGAATAGAGGTCCTAAATCTAGTATGACAAACCCTGCATCACAATTCATATAATATAGAAAGTACAGATTTTTTAATTGAGAAAAAATGCCATGGAAAAGTTAAGTGGACCAATCAAATAGTACATGGTCTTTTCATGCAATGACTTGTCACAGAAAACTTCCCATGACCCTAGTTATTTAATTCTGCAAATATTCATGGCTGAATAAATTAATCCTGGATAATACCAATAATTTTGTTCAAATCTAAATTAAAAAAAAAAATTGAATTTGGTTTAAAAACGTGTAGAAGGTAATTTATAGTTGGGGAACAGCTAATTGTAGGATTAGATTGTAATGTTTTTTTTTTTCCTACAACCTTTAGATTAAAAGACAATATTTGTCTAGAAAAAAATATTTCTCACTTTAATTTTTTTATTATTTTACTTTATTTTCTAATATAAAATTATTAAAAAGGAAAAGATAAAGTTTACTTGCCTAGAATTCACCACATGATCCTTGGGTTGGTGTTTATGCCTCCCCAAAATACCACGAATATTGATCCCGCGCTCATGAACCTCACGTTAATGAAGATAATATTTTGTTTTTATTTTTTGGTAAATATGTGTCTTTTTTATTTTTATTTTATTTTTTTAATGAAATAGAGGCAATATGTGTCACTATAACCTTTGGCTTAGTGGTAGCAGCGCTTAAGTGCTCCAAAGATGTAAACATTACATTTTAATCTCAATCGTTGGTTTAATAACGTTAAATCTCATCCGTTGGACGTAAATATATTCAACTTGGTACCGACTCTTCCAAGCGTCATCATCTTCTTCTTTTGGAAGCGGTGGCGGTAACCTCGACACTAAGGGCCCGTTTGATAACATTTCTGCGTTGTCCAACAAACGCGAAGCAAATCTTGTTTCGAAAGCGAAACATGTAAGAGAGGTGTTTGATAATTCTTGTTTCGGAACCATGAGGTTCGGACCCATAAGGCTCACTGGCGTCGATCTCCTCCTCTCTCTATCACCCCGCTATTCACCTCAACTCTCGCAATCTGCCACCTCCTCTCTCTCTCCTCCTCTCTCTCTCTCTCTCTCTCTCTCTCTCTCTCTCTCTCTCTCTCTGTGGCTATTTCTGATGCAAATCTTACCCTCTTATACTCTTGAAATTGCGGATTCACGCTTCCTTGCGGATAACTCGGATTGTCTGTACGTATTCTCCACTTGTAGTTCCTTTGGCTTTCGAAGTTTCGATTTGCGAGATGCGTGGATTGCCTTTCGAGTTTCGATTTGCAGACGGTTTGTATATGAAATAAACCCTAGAGAGAGAGTAGAGAGAGAAAGTGAACAGTAAGGGTTGCTGGCTATGAGGGCTGCAGCGGCATGCAAAGCTTGGCCGGAGGGGCTGCGAAGGCTCGGATGCCATGGCGAGTCAGCGTAAGGCCGTCAGATCTAAAGATCGAGAACCCATTTTGTGAACTGAGTTTGAGATCCTCGACCTCGACCTCGCTCTTGCTAGAACAATAGTAAACCTCCGACAAAGCAAATCGAAGATGATGAAGGAAGTGGTTGTTCAAGTCCGTCGCCGCTACACTCGTCGTAGCTGTTGTACTCGCCGTTGTCGCTGTCTCCGTGGCCGCTGCAAGCTTGTCTCCGTGGCCGCTGCAAGCTTTGGTTTTCAGTTTCAGTTTCAGTTTCAGACAATGGGAAACGTGTAATTCGTCGGTCGATCGTGGAATTGTGCCCCTTTTTTGTTTCGAGAAACAAGCGAAACAAGTAAAACTTGTTTCGTCATTCATGTTTCTTGAAGCATAAATTGTTATAAATTTCAATTTATGTTTCAAGAAACAAGTGGAACACAACACTTTTACCAAACGGTATTTATGCCGTTTCTATGTTTCTGAGAACAAGAAAACACAGAAACACGTTTCTGGTTACGTTATCAAACAGGCTCTAAAATTACAGAGGAGAGAGAAAAAGGAAGGGGGGACAAACTTTCATGATGTGATGACGACCTGGGAAAAGGATTTGCAAAAATCGCCATGAATTCATAAAATCGAACATCCATAATGAAAACCGTTTCACAACAAAGAACTTCCCTCACTGGTTCACATCATATTGATATGTACTACTGGAGACTTACTAAAGATAGCTATGAGTCATAGGAAGATCAGAGGAAGAAGACCCATCTTCACCCATAGTTTTCCTAGAGCTCTCTGCTTCTTCTTTCCCTTCCACACCCACTCGAACAAAGCAGAGTCATGTTTTGACCCCAGATAGATTTGGTGAGACGACTTGGTCTGTGAAGAAGACGTGCTTTTAATGGGTGAGATACTCACAGAGAAGGAAAATCAGAGGGCGAGGGAAGCACAAACTGCGTGATTCGAAGATGAAAAATTAAGAGCAGGTAGAGATCAAATTGTCCCAAAAAATAATTGGGGAAAAGTTAAACGTGGTGAATAATAGTAAGAGATTGGAACTTTGAAGGCGTTGATCTACTTTAGTTGGGTAGAGAGACAAGCTTCAAAGGTGTGAGAGCTCGCAGTGACTTTAGTGAGTGGCACTGCGAGCTCTCACCAAATCTATTTCTTCTGAACGAGTTGCAAAAGGGGCAAGAAAGTCTCCAAGAACTCCGATGTGTATGTGAGAGAGTGAGAGAGAGAGAGAGAGAGATAGAAGAGAGAGAGAGGGGCGGATATGGAGAGGTGGGGTGCCGTGGGTTCATAGTGGAGGGAGAGAGTTGGGTGAATACTGATTCCACTGTTAGTTAAAACACGTTTAAAAACCGGTTGCATTTTTTTGTGTTTAAAACGTGTTTCCGTATGCAATTATACAATACGGAAAAAAGGAAACGGCAAAAAATCCGTTTTAAACGCGTATCTGTTTTTTAAGGGTAAAATAGGAATTTTATTAAAAATTAATTAATTTAAAAAAAAAAAAAAACAAAAAAAACAAAAAAACAAAACCTACTAGTAAAAGTGAAGAGTGAAGATAATATGGTACTTGGTTTTTGGTTTTAACTTCCATACTATAAGAAAAAGTCTCATCGTGTTATAGCCATAGAGTAAGGAGAAGCTAAAGCTAGAAACATCTCACCTTCTTGTACCCCATTGGGCTATTTTATCTAGGGACTTCCAGAGTTTTTGGAACATTATATGCATGTATACAGTAATAATCTCTCAAATTGCATGGTATACTACCTTTTTTGGTTTCGTTTTTGAAAACTACACGTTTAATACTCGTCCGTTCGTTTTCGTCCGCTTTGCCGTTCCTTTTTTTGACCCTTTTTTTTGCCGTATCGTTCATCGTTTTTATCTGTTTAAAATCCGTATCGTACGTTTCTATTTTTTTACCATTCTCCTTTTAAGTAACAGTCCGAAGGACTGGGGGAGAGGGGTGGGGGGCTTGTGAGCCTTCACCGTGACGGTGAGTAACCGTTTGATGCATTGAAACAATAAATAAATAAGATTTATCTAAAAATAGATCAATGGTTGATATTTAGTGTGGTGTTTATACCTGTCAAGTGCTCAAGCACTACCTTTTGTGATTTTTTGTTTTTGCTTTTTTTCACCAATAGTACAATGTTTGAAAAAGGTCAATAAATGTCACTTTTAACCTTTTTTTTTTTTTTTTTGTCATTTTGTGCCTTTTCTTTTCTCCCCCATACAATGAATGAATAATTAAGTAAAGTGTCAGCTTCTCATTTTATCTTCTTGTATGGACGATGACTTGAGATAAAGGACGCAATGTCCGGATGTTCACATGGGTAGCAGAGAAACTTTAATTATTGCTGACCCTATTTGAAGCTGTTATCAGGGTAGCGAAAGATACATTTCATTATAAAAGTATGAATTACCTTCTTTTTTCCTATGATAAATATAAAGCAGCTTTGAAGATGGTATATATGTGCTTTTAAACCTTCCACCCTTCTATAGATATGCGAAACAACTTTTGTTATAAATTATGAGAAAGAAACATGAAACCACCAATTGAAATCCTTCAAAAAAATGTATTTTACCATAACTCTCAAATGGCATTCAAGTTTTTCTGATTTTGATAAATATATTAAAAAAAAATTTCAAGTTATCTGGTCACTATTGACGGGAGCTTCCCCATCACATACTGGAAAGTCTAATAGAACCATATAAGGTCATACCGGGGTTGAATGAGAACCATTCAATTTTCACTGAAAGCTGTGAAGAACACCTTAGGGTCCGTTTGATTTTGTTTCTTGAAACGTGTTTTTCTATTTTTCTGTGCTTAGAAATGGAAAAACACCCTAAAACCTGTTTGATTTTCTTGTTCCGTTTCACCTATTTTTGAAATAGAAATTGAAATTTATGCTTATTTCTGTTCTTAGAAACAGGAATAGAGAAACAAGTATGAGTTATTTTTCTGTTTATTGAGATAAGTGGGAGGGACAAAATTAGCCAAAACCCGATGCATATCTCGACCTTCCCCAAACCCATTGAAAGTCCTCGCTATTGCTGGTCATCCTGCTACCTTGAAGCTGCCGCTCACACACACGATTGCTGGTCTTGAAAGCTCATCGTTCAAAAGGGATTCCTCCATTTGAAGCTCATCTCCAGAACATCATCTCCTCCCTTCTCCCTTGAAGTGGCTCCATCGTCTTGCATCAAGGAAATCATCTTGAAGCAGCTCCATTGTTCTAGGGTTTCAGAACCTGCAAGTTATCTGCTAAAACGAGTTCTCTGCTTTCTCCTTTTGGTGAAAAACACATCTCCTTTACGATTGTGATTTTAGCTTAGAGTCCATGATTTTTCCTGTTCTCTTGAGTTTATCGTCGTGAATGTTATTGTCTTTGGGTGATCATAATACTCTGTTTTGGGTTGGTTGGTTATAGGTGTTTGGGGTGGTGGGTAGGGAGAAAGCTTTTTGTCTCAGGTGAGTCTATGAACTTCAATTGATTCTTTGTTTTGGGCCCGTGGAAGTGTTGAACTGTTCTTCATTTGCAGAGGTGGGGTTGACTTGTATTCTGAAGGAGATTGGGAATCTTTCATATGATGGGTTTCTTTTGATTCCAGATAGCAGTTTAGGGTTTCAGGCCTTTAAGGAGTTGTTTGAAATGAAAATGGGTTTCAGCAAGCTCTGTTTTGGGGCTTGTGTGGTTATTAAACACCAATTTCTGCTGAACACGTTTTCGGAAACAAAAAAATCAAACACTATTTTCAACTTCAAAAACTGTTTCTTAGCACGAAAATGGAGAAAATTGTTTCTACTATTTTTAGGCACAGAAACAGTAGAAACAAAATCAAAGGGACCTAAATACTCCCGTGTGAATATGGGCCTGTAGGACTAGTTAGACTAGAGGCCTGGATATCCGTCATTAACATATTAAAAAAAAAAGGCAAGAACATACCTTTAATTTATGCAAACGATCCCAAATATTATATCTTAGATCGATCTGCTCACCAATGAACAAGGAAATAAATGCCTTCCTACAAATATAAAATTCATTAATTGAATATTATTTTCACTTTCCTTTCCCCAATACATATACGAGATGGATTATAAAATAATTATAAGGCTATCAAAAAAAAAAAAAATTTCCTGAACAAAGATCAAAAAGGGGTTTGGGATCCTTGTAATTTGGAAAAAATATAGGCCAACCAACTAAATTCTTTTGACAAGTATTATAAAGTGAAAAGCAGTAAGAATACTTTCTTTTAAAACCAAAGGCTATCTAGATCATTGATACAAAACAAAGTGAGAGAATATTTTTATAGATTCAAAAGAGCCTCAAGTTTCTTATTAAACTACAGAGAATTGAAGCTAATTAAAATATGGAAGCATCTAATAACATTAACATAAGATGGCCAATATAATAACACAAAATTGAATCAATTAATTCTAAGTTCTTTTGACAAATTAAACTTTCCCCCCTTCAACCAATAATAATACCATCAATTAATAGAAACATAACCCAGCAAACTCCAAAGAGACGCAGCCACAATTATAAGTAACCTATGAACCAAGAATCTTTATGCAGAAACCTATAGAGAGAGAGAGAGAGAGAGAGAGAGAATACTCACTAGGTCTCCCATGGTAATTGGTAACCAGTAGACGACTGAAACAGGGACGCAATGAGAGGCAAGCAGCAAAATCTTGTCACATAAACCTTCTTCCTTCACTCCTTCCTCTTCCAAGTTTTAAGTTCTGGTCTTTACCTCTTGAATTATATATATAGTACTTCTTGTCACCTATTTAAGCAGAAATATAGTATATATAGATCGGGTTCCTTTGAAGCAAGCTATAGTGTAGCGTAGATCCAAGGGCTGAGAGCTCTCAGACGCATAGTCAAGGCATGAACGCACAACCCAAAACACTCCCAGCCCTTGGATTTGTGCTACATGCTATACCTTGCGACATAAGATCTATATCGATAAACACAAAACTGTTCGGATCTGTCAAATTCCTATATGAATTGACCTCGTTTGACCGAAATTCAGATCCAATTCTTGAATCCCTAGGTCTTACTGCCCAAAACCAAGTGAACCACATTGTTTCACGGGTTCATGGTATCGGTGCCAGTATAATAATCATTTGAGAGAAATTTAGACCAGGGATTTTAGTCATAGTATTGTTATCTGCCATTAACAATACAAATTAGGAAAAGATGTTATGGAAGAGTTAAGCAGGACAAAACCTGCATCACAATTCATGTAAATAGAAAGTACAGCTTTTGTAATTGGGATAAGAAGTTATGGAACAGTTAAGAGACCCAATCACAATAGCGAAAATAGTTCAGGACCTTTTAATGCGATGACTCTTCACAGAAAGCTTCTTATGACTATAGTTATTTAATTATGCAAAAATTCATGGTCGAATAGATTGATTCTGAATAATAGAATAATTCCATCCGAATCCAAATTAAAAAAAAAAAGTATATTTTTCGAATTTGGTTTAAAATGTGTATAAAGGGTAATTTATAGTTGGGGAACAGCTAATTGTATGATTAGATTGTAATGTTCTTTATTTATTTATTTTCTCCCCTAGAATGTTTAAATTTGAGGGCATTATTTTTCTGACAAAAAAAAAAAATCAGTATTTGTCATTTTATTTTTTTATTCTATTTTCTTTCCTAATATAGGACTATTAAACTAAAGTAAGGATAACGTTTTCTTGGCTGAGGTTCACCACCTGATCCTGAGGTTAGGGTTTGTCGACCTCCACAAAAGACCCTCAATATTGCTCAAGCGCTCCTGAACCTCATGTGAATGGAGATAATATGTTTTTTTTTTTTGTAATAAACTATAAACTTTTGTGACTTTTTGTTTTTCTTCACCCATAGTACAATGTTTAAAGAAAACGGACAATAAATGTCACTTTTAACTTATGATTTTTGTTATTTTGTGCTTCTTCTTTTCTTCCCCATACAATGAATGATTAAGACTTTTTTTAGTAGCCAAAAAAAAATCAAAATTTTATTTTTTGTGGTTTAAAAAATTCTATTTATGTTTAACATGTTCTGAACTAAGAGAAGATTCAGTTTTTCAATTTCAAAATTTAGAAATTTGATCTATAGAAGTCATTAACAAGAATGAATCCATGTAGATAATGTGAATTGACCAATCCCGACTCCCAATCCGATTCACGGATTTTTTAAACCTTGTTCACAAGGGGATATGGAAATTGGAGATCTCCTTGTAAACCAACTAGCCTTACAATGAGTTATGGAAGTCAGATGAAGTTCCCTGTGAAGTGGAACTGGGCCATTACCCATTGCTGATCATCCTACTCTGTGGCAGCACGAATCTCTTACCATTGCTCCATGAAGTGGCCCCTTTCTATGGTTGGCTGCAAGTTTAGTAGGTACTACTGTAATTATCCATATATTTTAATCAAATAAAATTGGTTTTGTTTCAAACAGACAGACATATCCCTAAAACAAATAGATTGAGTTTTGCTTCAGACAGACACAAACATAAAAACAGAAAGAATGAGGCATTTTAATTAGAGGTTCCATGCATGTACAATTAAATTGTTCGGAAAAATTAGGCCAGGAAGGTGCTCATCTTCCCAGAAACAAGATTAATGAGTCAGGAATTACTCCATATATTTAATATATGGAATTCTTTCCTCCAGCAAATGAATTCCAAAGTGAGTCCTATGACTGAATCCTAATTAATAATTGAGCCTTTAATAGTCAGGAAAAAATAAAGAAGAGAGAATTAATAAACACCAACAGATATCCACAATGTAGGCTTTGCAATGACGAGTTTTACACACGAAGGCTTAATTCAGATACTTTACCTGCTATGCATATAATAAAATAGAAAATGATGAAAAAGGTGCGACTCCCTCTCCAAATCCCTAAAATGAGTCACTGTAATCTTTTGTGACTTTTTGTTTTTGCTTTTGTTAAGTTTGTCTCGAATTCTTGATCCGTTTTGAAAATTGACCTGTTCGGACATATTTTGGTTGCGATCCGAATGAAAAGTTTTCTGAATCTGTGAAGAAACTAGAGAGGTTGGGCCGATAGGCCCAAGTCCGGAGCCCATCAATGATCTCAGATGGGGTGCTGTAGCGTAGCCTGCGGTATGGTTCGACCGGATCATTGCGACACGATGGGTCAACCCACGACTTGAAGTATATATAATGTACTGTTGCTTATTGAGAAAGTCATTGTATCTTGGGGGCAAATTAGGTTTTTCGAGTTAGGGGTTCAGGGCGAGTTTTCTCACCACTACTTAAGTGTAATATCTCTTTTGCATAATGAAATATCTTTTTCTTCACCCGAGGATGTAGCACACCACCCTAGTATATGAACCTCGCTAAATGTTTATGTCGTATGAATCTATTATCTCTTTATTTTTCATATTTCTTAATGTTTGATCTAACGATTTTTCTTCACCACAGGCCATATTACAATGATTACACAAAGAAAATGGACAATAAACGTCTCTTTCAACTATTTTTTTTTATTTTTATTTTTTGTCATTTTGTTCTTTCTCTTTTCTCCCCCTTACAATGAATGATCAAAGTAATAAAGTGTCAGCTTTTATCATTTTATCTTTTTGTATATGTGTCACAGAAGGACCAGGTGAGGAAGCCATTCTACTTGTAAGGGTCAGAGCCCAACTTAGGCATAGCCGCTGGGTTTGCCATATATCCATATGGTGGAAGAAGATAGATTTTATATCTTATATTTTCTAACATAGAAGCATGGACGACTCTGTCCTATCTTATTTAGCATTCCTGTCCATGCCCTCTTAAGAAAATTTTGTTTAACCATCTAATTAGAAGTTATTCTCTTTCTTTTTCTAATTTGGGAAGGGGATAAAATATGATCCAAAAACAGTAAGTCATTATGTAAATTTTAATTGGAGAACTTCCTAAAAGGCTGTGACCCTTACACTAGACGAGAGTCAATTAGAGTGCACATGAAAGCATCATTAGGGATGAGATTTCCGTCTTTCATGAATGATGTGGTGGTTATTTCATCATATTTTGTGTTTGCGTGCAAGAGCCACGCTGCCTATTTGTTTGACATAGAAATGGAAAGATAAAAAATAATGAAAAACTTATACTTATTTTTCGTAAACTGCCACAAATATGAATATTGGATAAGTGGGGAGGCAAACTTATCAAACAATAGCTATTGTTGACTGCTAATGTGGTAATTAACTTTTCCCACCTCATTCATTTCTTACACAAGGAGCAAGGTAAGTTATATACTTCTGTTGCTGTTGGGGGCAAAAGAAAAGGCCAAGAAGTTGAGTCCATGGGTGACCTACTCCGATCCAACAAATGGATGATCAACAAAGATTTTGAATAGCAATCAATGGATATTTTCTGTGCACATGTACACTGAGGTATTTGTTGTTCCATATTTACCTGAATGTATCACATCCAACACATGTGGAACAGTGCAGCAAAATAGTTGGTTTTAACTCCCCAGGGTCTTCAATCATCAATTTGACATCCCGAAAAAGCAAATAAATGATCAATTTATAAATTTAGAATCCTTCTAATTAAAAATTGTATCCTATATATCTATGTAAAATTATATGTTGAAATTAATTTACCCCATGCCAAAATGCAAAGAGTGCTCTCCAAGTCAACTCCATTCTGGGGCTTCAGATGGTATGAACTGTTTGGATTATATTTATGTTCAAAATTTTCAGTCTCACAACCGATTTAATATGTCCTCTCAATGGGTGTCAAGTCCTCAACCTGCAAAGTTAGAGGTAGAGGTCAATTCAGTATCTGATGGATGCCCTTTTCCTCCCCTCCCTCCCCTCCCCTCTCTCCCTCTCCTCTCCCTCTCCCAAACTAGAAGAAATTTCCCCAACTAACAAAGAGCTCTTAATCACCAAAAGAAATAAGATAAATTTTTAACAGGTGTGAGTAACTTGGGTCCATAGAAAGCAAATTTGCGAAAAAATGGGAGATGTTAAAATAGTCAAGAGTAGGAAGAAGAATTAAGGGACAATCTTTTCGGGGCTGCTGTTTAGCTCATGTCAAAGTTGGAATGGTTTGCTCAAGAAAGGTTTCAGTCCAACAAGAAAAGTTTTCAAAACTATCATGTGAATCTCAAATTTGTTTCATGCCTAGGAGCATGTAGCAAATTTCTAAGACTTTAAGGTCAAGAAAGAAAATCATTTGGAAGGTTAAAACATGTCAATATATATTAAGAATTGCCTTTGTCTACATTCATAAATTCAGTTTTAGGAAACAGAAAAAACAAGAAACGTGAATGGCTAACAAAGAAAGAAGGCAAAGCTTCAGAGAAGTGAAAAATATGAGCCCATTTGATAACGATTCCAGAAACATGTTTCTGTGTTTTCCTGTTCTCAGAAACAAAAAAAAGGGCATAAAAATCGTTTGACAAAAGTGTTCTGTTCCACTTGTTTCTTAAAATATAAATTGAAATTTATAACAATTTATGTTTCAAGAAACAGGAACGACGAAACAACTTTCACCTCTTCCGCCCGTTTCTCGAAACAAATATGGGGCAAAAATTACAACTCATCCCCGATAAAACAGACCCCCTTCTCTCTCTTCTCTGTTAAACCTTCACGATAGTACCCTGAAGGAGCTCCAGAGATTTGCCTGCGAAGAATCGCCCTTACTTCGTCTCGTGAAGAACCCTACGGCAGATTCACCTTCCACACCCTCGTGAATAGTACGGATCTCTTCGTCTTCTTCAACCCCGTGAACCCATACGGAAGATTCACCATTGTTGCAGAGTTTCGACCAGATTCGTCGATGACTCACCTCCAAAGGTAAAGCGAAGGATATTCACCTCAGATGTGAAGAGTATACAAATTCAATGGTTGTTCTTTGAAGGTTCGGCTACTCCTCTCACAACCGCCTCTCACATCTGCTCGGTAAGAAGTGAGGTCCCCCCAATTTCTCTTTAAACTGTAGGTATCATTAAAGGAGGGATCCAGGCCGTCCAGTTAATACTTGGTACAGGGAGATTTGTTTATTTTTAATGAAAATATGTGGTTCAGACCTTCAGAGAGACCCGAGATAGATAGAGAAGGTTTGCATGAGAGACGAAAACAGAGTGATGGAAGCGATATAAAGAGTCCATAGACTTAGAGCAGAAGAAAAAGAGTATCGGGAAGATGAGAGGGAAACCAGAGAGGGTTTCAACACCTTGAGGAGAAATCGCTAAGTAGAAAAACATGCAAAGCCAAACAGCTTCGTCTCCTACAACCTCTGGCCCTTAGCCTTATAACCGTCACCAGTCACAAAAGAGAGAGTGTCAGGAAAGAAGAGGTGGAAAGATAGAGGATGGAAGACCAGGGAAGAAGCTTGGTTGAGTTGGATACTTGGCTTTGTGAAAATGGTAACATCTATTTTCATTTTCTTATTTATATGAATGCTTTTCAATATTCAACATTTTATGTCCAAAATTGCTTTGCAGAGAAGCTGTTTACCTACTGAAACCCACGACCATTATGTCGCAATTAACAGTGAGTATAAGTTAACAGTGTTACAAATTAGGGGTGCGGTAGATATTATTTTTATATTTGAGGGTCACTCCAATTTATGAGGATTTTTAAAGATGATACAAGAAAATTTCTCTAAAAATTAATCTATCACAAATCTAAGATTGAATGACAACAGTTTATATAATCCAAATGTGATCACACACACATACTTTTATATATATATATACTAGTAGAAATACACGTGCAAATGCATGGGAACAAAATAGTAATATTAATTAAAAGTTTCATTTGTTCTCTTATGTTGAGAGAGAGATAGAGAGAGAGAGAGAGAGAGAGAGAGTGTGAAATGCATGTGAGAACATAAATGAGTAATTTAAAATCAAAGTTTCATTTGTTTCTCTTACGTTATTGTGTGTGTGTGTGAGAGAGAGAGAGAGAGATTTTCCATTTAAATTTTTAGAGATAAATCAAGAATGCAACAACTTAAATTTATAGAAAAAAAAGAGATTATTTGAAATAGAGTATCTAAACCTCCTACATTTGTAACATAAGTTTAAAATTTAAAATTATTTGAAGAAGCCCATGAATATTTGCTGCAACAAATAATAATTGTTTTGGGCTAAAGATCAAATGGTATTGCTTAATCTTTTTCTATTTTAATTTTTTTTCCTTTTTTGTCTTCATCGTCCTCAACATCTATGATGCTTCTGGGTATTTTAATCTTTTTTGTACAAAATCCTTATGTATTCTGTAAAGTTTGATTGCTTAAAGAGTGTTCTGGGTTTAAGAAACCACGCCTTCGAAAGCGGTTTGTGAGGAATTGTGAACATATTAATTGATAAAATTTTCAAATAAAATTTCCATACACTCCATAAGCTACTAAAAGAAGGCGAAGACGAATTTCCCAAGTTACTAAC
>JAJSZK010000170.1:0-17768 GCA_022985045.1 Macadamia tetraphylla | reverse complement strand
TGTTGGATTTTCTTTAACCGATTCTTAGTATTACGACCCACTTAACACTCATGCAAGTAAAAACTACCCACAACTAAAGTAAGACAAGCACAAAAGAATAGATAGCAAAATTTTTTTTTTTTTGATGTTTTTTTTTAAATTTTTTTTTTTAAATTTTTTTTTTTTTTTGTTTTTTGGGACCCACCTAGGATCCGGTTGTAAAAGTAAATTTCCCCGAGGAAACCCCTGAGGTAAACTGTTTTTATCATATCGTGAGGCATGGCCCCCTCCACCGATACAACTATTATTGCAAGTTGTTTTTTTCAGAATTCAATAAAAGAAAAGGAAAATATAAAACAAAGCAAACAAAGCATTCGATTTCCCAAAAAAGAAAGTAAAAAATAACATGGAATCTCCAAGGGCCCCAAAAAAACTTGTTTTGATTTAAATGTAAAAAAAGGTTGGATCAGGTAGCTACGGTCAAAAAAGGGGGAGAGCAAAACTTTTTTTTTTTTTTTTTTAATAATGCAAGTGAATAAATTAATGGTTGTGATCTAATTCTAATTATCTTTCCTAAAAATAACGCCCTAACCATTCGTCATCTAAGAATTTAAAGACGAAGCCCCCAATTAAAATTAAATAAATAAATAACTGAAAATAAACAACCCATTTAAAAAAAAAAAAATAATAATAAAGGAAAAAAAAAAAGCTAAAAAAAAATAAAGTAAAAAAAAGGGGAATAAAGCTAGAGAGAGACTCACAAGTAGGTTTTCTACTTAGCCCGAGGGATGCATCATAATATGAGCTTCCCTACTTGACCAGAGACCCCTTAAAAGGGGGTTTTTTACTTGGCTTTAGGAAAGGGAAAAGTAATAAATTGATGGTTCTATGGCTAGGGGGGGCAAAGCCAACACATACACTAGCCATAAACCCTTTGGGGGGAAAGGGATAGCAATAATGTAACAAATCAAAAAAAAAATCCTAAATTAAGAAAGAAAAGGTAGTCAAGAGGGAATGAGGGGGGGAGAGAAGACTACTGAAGGAACCTACTTACTTGAACCAATGCTTGAACTTGAAAAAAATTGTTCCAAGGCTCGTGATCTTGTCCCCCAGATCTAACCCTTAGAACTATAAAAAAAAAAAATTACAACTCAATTGCATAAATCAAAAAACAAAAAAAAAGAGCTGAATAAGAATAAAAGAGTGCTTGCATTAATTGACAAAAAAAAACTATTAAAAAAGTGATTAAAGCAAAAATAGAGAAGAACTAGAACTCAAGAGAGAGCAAGAGAAAGAGAGAGCAACTAAAAAAACTAGAAGAAGAATGAATTGTCTTCCTCCTCTTACATGAGTTGTATTTATAGGGAAGGGGGAGGTAGGGTAACAATTTTTTTTTTTTAAAAGAGAGAAACCCACAATTGATTGTGAGATTTTTTGAGTCCAAAAGTGCTAAGGTGGAGGAGAAAAGAAGAAAAAAAATTTCCATAATTTTTTTTTGTTTTTTTTTTTTTTTTTCCAAATTTTTTTTTTCTTCTTTTTCTCTCCCTGGGGCCCCATTTTCTTTTTTTTGTGATTTGGACAATATTTGGTGATGATGTGGAGGAGAGAGAAGATTTGAAATTTTGGTTCTCCCTTTTTTCTTTCCTTTTTTTTTTTCTTCTTGCTTCCCTTTTTCCCTTTTCCCTTTTTTTTTTTTTTTCTTCTTTCTTTTTGCTTCCACGATTTTGCTTGTTTCAATTTGATGTGGAAACCCTCCATGCCCTTAGTGCTTTAATGAGTGAAAAGTAAAATCTTCAACAAATTTCAAAAAAAACAACCATGAGATTCGAACTTGAGCCCTTTTGGTGAAAAATTTTGTACACCATAGCTCACCAACTAAGCTAGGTAGTTGTTGTTCCCAAAAACAAATCTTTAATCACTTAAAGATGTGATCCATCGATCCTTGTTATTTGGAGTTTTCCTTGTACCTCGGGACAATTGCAAACGGGTTGGTTCTGATCTCGTTGTTCTCGATTTATTTTTTTTCTCGACCAAAAGAATAATCATTTGAAAGGGTGACCAAACAATGTGTACTTTTAATTGAACACCCCCATCTTGTTTGAATTTCGTCCTTTTTTGCAACCATGAAAAGAAATAGGACCTCTTTACGGTAAAATTGAAGATATAACGCCGATAGTCCTTAAGGCCTTGAAAATAAAAAACCCCGAAAAAGAGAGAAAACCCAAGGTAGCTCCATTCTAAATATGAAAAATGCATGTTTTATACCCTAGATTTCAAAATTAAATGTGCTCATCACCAAGTTTTGGGATTGATGTCTCAAGTGAAAACAATTTATCGTAAGACCATGATGTTGATGGTAGATGCAATAAAACTCATGCTTATACCACCTTAGTATGGGGTTTATCCTTCAAACTACTTTGGTTATCAACCCTTTTGAGCTAGTTTTTTGAAGGCTAGGCTTAAGGACATTCCTAACTAAAAAAATTCATCAAAAGTGCTAATGTTAGGGAATAGATACTTTCCATAATCATAGGAAAGATTCCTAATGAGCATAATAACTTTGGATCACCCTTTTTGGGCATTTTAATCTGTTGTAGCTTGAGTATGCATCCATGAAATTCATTAGTTTATGTCGCAAGGCTGTATCTATGAAAAAAATCAATGCATAAAAGGGGGATAATTGTCCTTTGGGCATGTCTTATTTAGGTTGATAAAGTCCATGCACATCCTCCACTTGTTGTTGGCTTTGTAGATTGTCACCACATTATCAACCCCCTTTGGGAGATATTTTTTTGATGAATCCCACATTGAGTAACTTATCAACCTCCTTTTCGACTCTCTTTTAGGCATGAAGTGTTAGATAACCTAGAGGGGCTATGAATAGGTTATCACTAGTGGATTTAAACTTTTCAATTTCAAGCCTCGATTGCATGATTATAAATAAATGTGGAATATAAATAATAAACATAATCACATAAATACACATGGATTTATAGTGGCTCACTCAACTAAGTCTAATTAAATTTAAGATCCCCTTGAGATATATTCCATAGCTCTTCCCATTGAAACAATAGGTGGGAGGAATCAAACTCCTTTCGGGATAAGAGGATACGCATAATCTCTTTATAGGATGAGAGGATCCTTTAAAATCTCTTTAATGATGAGAGTGGCCCTTACAACTCTTCTAAGAATGAGAGTGTCACACCCCACCCAAAGAGACCCAACTTACCATTGGGAATACCGACGGTGTGAGTAAGACACGATTTGTCTTACAAACCTACCAAGATCTCTCGATAGGACTTAACATTTCATAATCTCACATCACAAACCAACCATAATCAGCGGAATCAGAGTATAAAAAGCGTAATCATCGTAAATAAATAGGAAATTATCTAATGATAAACATAATATCAAAAACCCAAAGTTATTCCCCTTACAATCCTTCAAGATTTTAATATATCAAGTTTAAAACATAATATTCACAGACTTGTATCAACATAATAAAAAATACGCCAAACACCTCATGGTGCCGCGATGCACGTAAATCACAAGCATAGTCCCGCCATTTTCATCCATTTCCCCAAAGATCCACCCCGCCACTCCGCATTAGGGTCTAGATGAAAGAGAATCACTAGCCACGCTCCAATCATACCTATATCATCATCTAAAAAGTGTGTATACGTAAGTGAGCTTTCCAACTTGCTCAAGGAGGGGTGGAGTTCAAGCACATCCAATCATAAAATTTTAAAATAAGTAAATATGATGCATGATTATAGAAATTAAACACATAGTCTATGATGCTCATGATGCAATTCATTTATTTTATTATCCACTTAACAATACAACTAAGCCCGGGAAAATGCTTCTATAAAATTAGGTCAGATCCTCATCTCAAAACCGCCATCGATACACAGGATACAAACCCTAGCCATGAATAGAACGTTGGTCCCATATGCATCCATGGATTACCCAAAAAACCCCCGATAACCCCCTTCCGTAGTCACGACACGGGACATCATTGGCCACACCGATAGGTTCCCCCCGCAACAATAACATTGTGCCGCAGTGTGGCTTTCCCGAAAGACACATCAACATACCATAATGGGTTATCTAACCCCTTTAAACCCCCTTTGGAAAGGGTTCATAGTATAGGAAGTGATACCTAACAATATTTTGCTACATGCCTTCATAATAATACAACTAGTATGAATTACACGATACCGTAACACATCGCCACAAAGTGTAATCCATCTCCAAAAAAACGGGGCACATGATATCGGTAACACTTTCCACAAAGTGTAACCCCAACCATTTACCTAATCTAGCATGCATATAATAGTTGAGTATGGATTATGCAACATCGGTACCAATCATCGCCATTTAAGGGGTATCTATTTCCAAATATAGTCTCGAGCACACGATCCCGGGGTAAACATCGCCACAAGGTGTAATCCATAACTACAACTAACTCTAATGCACATAATCAATGCATGAATGCAAAAACAAAAGACAATCATGACACAAAACCCCACCCCCCACCCCAATTCTATCTCATATATACAATAAACACACGACGATCATGGAAAGGGTACCCCCCCCCAAAGGGACCCCCCATACATATTAATAAACATTTCATATCAAATCCATAAGAATGTAACATATGATATCATCATCATCATGTGAGCAATATAATTAAACATATTAGATCTATGCATGTGAGCAATTTAGAAAAAAAACATTCGCAAAATAAGGTAATCCATCCTCACCTTGTTTATCTCTCGGTGTTTAGGGTTTAGATAAGGCCACCGATCGATCAACCCGTTTTGTTTCGGGGGCCCGGCATCACCCCCCCAGACACAAGGGCAATCGACATCAATACGTGTCAAAACATCGGAGAGACCCATTTGGGTCACCCCAAAGGGCATGCATAAATTTCCCCAAGGTTTAAGAATGTCATTGGAAACACCCCGTAAATAGGGTTTTCCCCCCAAAATATCACCATGTTTCCAATGGTGGTGGCGTAGAGCTCATAGAGCTTTGTGGTTCATCGGAAATAGCCCACCAAAATTTGGGCCCCAAAGGTGTCTTGTGGTTTTTTTCCCGGGCTTGTTTCATGTGACAAGACAAACCGTCCAACTCGAATTGGGGCTTTTCGCTCAGGGCCCGATCATCGGGATTTGTTCTGGGAGTTTGTAGGAATGTTCCTAGCCCCCATTCTAAGACAATAAAATTCCAATTCCATTGAGCCATTTGGGAGATACCCCGATCGAACGATCAAAACCCTAGTTGGTCATTTGGCAATTTTGTTGCTAGAGCTCACTGTGCTTGGTTTGAGCTCAACAAGACCGGGAGGTAGAACATAAATTTATTGACCTCAAAAAGGGTTTTTTTCACTAAGATTACACCTAAACCTAGCCTAACCTAGGTTAAAATGAAGAGTGAGGGTAGGGAATGATTGCAAACCCCCAACAACGTTTCCCGGCAACTAGGTGGCAACCGCACCAAGGTAAGACTTCCACCCTCTTCTTCTTTTCTTCCTTCCCCCCTCTTTCTCTCATCTCCTATGTTGAGCATAAAGGAAATGGGGAAATAACATCCTCATTTCCTACTTATGTGTTAAGTTGGCCCTTTATTTGGACCGACCCAAATATGGTTTTTGGAGCCCAAAAACCCGACAACTTAGGTCTCAGAATGTTCTCATGTCATGAGGAAGATGTGGAGGATGATTTGGGATCATTCGAGACTATCTACATGCAAAAGTGGGGGGACCCATTTGCAAAAAAACTTTGACAGAAATTGCTTGGCTCATAGGAAAAACCCCACGGATTCGTCCCCAAAAGCCGGGGGGTTTGTTTCCTATAGTCAAGACAACTTGCTACCCCCCAAACCCCGGGCCCTTTGTGCGGTAGTTGCCCTTGGCCATGCCGGGGTCTTTCAAAGAACTTTGGTACGCCGGATTCATGTGAGGAGTTGGGTCACTTACCGTCTGGGGAAGGTAGGGCCCCTCCAATTAGATGCACGCAATGCATGAAACTTGGGGTCATCTCCCCTTAAAAGAATGGGCGGTCATGAGCCAAAATCAGGTAAGTTTCCATTTCGGTCCGAGCCCCATCACAATAGTTCAAATTAGACCTAGTCGGCATGGGTGTAACATTCCCTCCTTACAAGAATTTCATCCTCAAATTGAACATACCGAAAATCAAACAATCCAAGATATCGCTTCATCATCTCATTTTCCCCGGGCCCTAGGATGCTTCTTTTTGGGGGGTGGTTCATCCATTTCACCTTGACGAAGGAAATGGTGTGGTTGTGAGAACATGTTCTTTCGGTCAACAATCTTCCCGGATACTCCACGAGGCAAAATCCTCCCAACTTATGGGATGTGTGTTAAGACGTAAGTAGGGTCGAAATGTATTTCCCTCAATATGGATACTTGAAAGACATCATGTGTCCCCTCTAACTCTAGTGGTAAAGCTACCCGTAACCTACTAGTCCGATCCTTTCTAGTTTTCATACGGTCCCAAAAACCCTTTGGGGCTAAGTTTTCCTTCTTCCGAACCGCATCCCCCCCTTTTAAATGGGGAGATCCGCAAGAACACCTTGTCTCCAACTCCAAATTCTAGATTTTTCCCTTCCGACATCCCATAGTTCTTCCGCTCAGATCGAACTACTTTAATTTTTTCCGATCACATTCACCTTCTCACTAGTAGTCGCATCAAGGGGGGACACAAAATATGCCATTCACCAACCTCATCCCAATAGAGTGGAGTCCGCATTTTCTCCAAAATCCCTTTGAATGGGAACATTCTAATGGTGGCCCGATAATCTTATTATAGGAGAACTCAAAAGGGAAATGTGCTTATCCCAATCAGAATTTATATCCAAGGCATATGCTTGAAGTAGGTCCTCTAATGTTCGGATGGTCCTTTTGATTGACCATCGGTCCTGGGGGAAAGCTATCCTAAAGTTTAGGTGTGTGCCCATAGCCTTTCGCAAAATGTCCGTAATTTGGGAATTGAATCGGATCTCGATCGAGATGATGCCAACAGTACACCATGCAACTTGATGATGTTGTCAATATACAATTTTGGGCCCAACTTGTCCATAAAAAATGTGATTTTGATTGGGATAAAGTGAGCGCCTTGGTCAAGGGGTTCTACCTAAATGGCATCCATGCCCTTCTCGTGAGGGGTAGGCCGGGATGAAGTCCATAGTAATATTCTCCCATTTCCACCTGAATAGGTAGTGCCCGTAATAACCCATGGGGTCTTTGTCCCCAACCTTGACTTGCCCGGGCACGTGAGACATCTAGACACATGCTGCCACATTATTCTTCATTGCTTTCCACCAAAGGACCCTTTTGAGGTCCTTGTACATCTTAGTTGGGGGGTGAATGGAGTATAGATCCTATGTGCCCTCTCAAAATTGTGTCTCTCAAATTACCATTACTGGGCAAGCATAACCTCCCTTTAAACTTGAGAATCCCACTTTAGTTATAGAGAAACTGGTCGCTCCTGCATCTTTATCACCTTCTGATCTCTACATCAATACCTCGAACAGAGTGATCCTATCTACTGACTAGGTTGTACCATCAATGCCGATAGTGACAAGGTGACACCTTCTACTAATAGCTTCAAGTCTAGTTTCCCCCCTTTATGAGATGCTCATTGGTGGTCAATAATGCAAGAGTAAAAGGATCGGATTTTCAACAAATGCATTAGCTACCACATTGGCCTTTCCTAGATAGTGGATAGTAGTTTATAGTCCTTCATCAATTCTAACCAACACCTTTGTCTCATGTTGAGCTCCTTTGGGTGAAGAAGTATTTGAGGCTCTTGTGATCACTAAAGATCTCACTCTTCTCACCATACAAGTAGTGTGACCAGATTTTCAAAAAAAAAAATCATCACGCTAACCCAAATCAGGGGGGGTTTAGTTTTTCTCATAACCTTAATCGACGGATGCATAAGCAATGAATTTCCGTGTCGCATCAATACATGGCCCAATCCCAGCTTGGAGGCATCACTATACACAACCATACCATCTATACCGATGGGAATAGTAAAACCCGAGCTGATACCAACCTTGCCTTAGCTCTTTGAAACTTTTTTCACAAGTATCGACCACCCAAATTTCATACCCTTCCATGTGAGTCAAGTCACCGGGTAGCAATGCCGAGAAGTTCTCAATAAACCTCCTATAGTACCCAAACCAATCCAAGAAAACTACATATGCCCGCTACACTCTTAGAGTCTCCCACTCTAGAATTACCTTCACCATGGGGTCAACCTCTTTACCCTTTTTCAAAACAATGTGGCCTAGGAATGCCACTTATGACAACCAAAACTGGGACTTGTTGAATTTGGTATAGAGTTTTTTCTCTCTTACACGTTGCAATACTAACCTCGTGAATAGCATGTTCCCCCTCGATTTTGGAGTAAACCAAGATGTCATCAATGAACATAATTACAAATTTATCCAAGACATCCCGAATAACAATTCATGGGATCCATAAATACAACCGTGTATTGGTCCACCCAAATGACATCACCAAGAACTCATAATGTCCACCCCGGATCTCAAGGTTGTTTGTCGACATCACTATCCTTGATCTTAAGTCGGTGGTACCCCGATCTAAGGTCAATCTTGAGAATCCCTTTGGCACCCTATAACTATCAAAGAAATCATCTATCCTTGGTAAAGGATACCGATTCTTGATGGTTAGCTTATTAAGCCCCCAAGAATTAATGCACAACCTCATACTTCAGATTTTTTTGAAACAAACGGGGGCTCCCGTGGAGACACATAGGTCTAATGAATCCTTCTTCGAAGATTTGAAGTTTCACTTGTAATTCTTTCAACGGGGGGTCATGCGGTCGGGGATTTTGACACTAGTGCCAATTCAAGAGTAGATCTATAGCAAACGCCGTTTTCGATTAGGGAAAAACCCTCACAAGTCATCCAAATACATTGGGGAAATTTTCCCACCACATCTAGCTTGGTCAATGGCTTATCTCTATCTCGGATCCATAAAGATGCTAAGTAGCCCCGACATCCTTTACCCAAAAGAGTTTCTTCATCTAGAGTGTTGATACGATAACCTTTTTGGGGTTTTTTGGCTTATCTCCGGAACAAAAAATCATCATCATCACAAGGTCTAAAATGATAGTCTTCTACACATAGAATCGGCTCGACTAACAACCACCCATTCTTAGAATCACGTCAAGTTGGTCATATCCAACTTGATAAAATGATCATTCAACTCATGTCCACCTATGTTCACTAGAGAAGGCTCATAAGCATAGTTCGCCCTTACTACACTTCCTATAGGGCTACCACCGCCAAACACCAAAAGTTAGCCCCTTGGGGGGAACTCCCATTTTTTTGCAAATGGTGACACAAATGAAGGGAGGCTCCTGGGTCAAATAACACAGGGCAGGTAACAATGATAACAATAATGTACTTGTCCCCACACCGGTGCACCCCGATCTTTTACTTCATAGCAAACACCCCTTGTGGTCTCTAGCCCTATGGGGGGGGGTAGTCTAGGGGCTAAATATGTCCCCGGGGCCTAAGTGGCATAGTGTATGGTGCATCACCTGCCCCCCGAGGGGCATGTCCTCACTAGAGGGGCCCGTTGATCACAATGAAAGCACCTTAGGCTCGATCCCATGGACTAAAATACAACACTTAATCGGGAGGATGAAGTCGACTAGCTTCTTTTTCCCTTTAATTGCAATGGGAGTTGGGTTGATATAAGGAAACCAAGGGCTTGTTACCTCCCAAGTCGGGACCACATTGGCCTCTTTCCCTGCCCCTTTGGGCCGGGTCAGAAATTATCTCTATGTTGGTCTTAATGGATTTGGCCACTTGGACCACCTCAAAGATAGGTCCAGCTTCAACCCCACAATGGTTGACCCAATTCCGTGCCTAAATCCATTCTCAATGTTTTTGCCCTTAGCCCTACCCCCTTGGAGATGCTTAGGAGCAAAGTAAAATAGCCCCTCAAAGCATTACCGTATTCCAACACGATGGGGAACCTTACACCAATTGATAGAACTCACTCTCTCCTATCCCAAAATTTTTTTCAAAAGTATTTCCCAAGAATCCCCTTTTGAAGTCCGCCTGTGGGGTTTGGGTTATTAGCCCTCGTAATAGGCTCAGGACACCCACCAATCATCCGCTTTTTTTGTAGTTGATACCCCACATAAAAAAATTTTTGCTCACCCTGAAGCCCATCCCTAAATACTTTCCCATTCCATCAATCCATTTTGATGGATAAAGGGGTATTGGCCCACCTTGGAGAAACATGGGGCCTAAGTCGTTAAAACTTCTCCATCATTTTTTGTCAAGTCCTTTTCACCCCTCTACATGGGCCTAGGCTTGTTCCGACATCGGTCTTACATATGTCCATGCACATTTTGATGCCTTTGCGCTTGCACTTGTGCCCCACTAGATGTTTAAAGGATTGTTGATCTAATGGGTATTGGAACGGTGCCAGGAGTGGGAAAGGGGGGGTGATGCACCATGGTTCCCATTGCAGTTTGGGATCCTATTATCAATCCCAACCATAAACTGTTTTTTGTCTTTCCTCAACTCCTCGGGATCATATTATCCATGAGGGCGCCACATCATTTTAGTAAAATCGTTTTCACTGGGTAACATTCCGGGATTTACCCATATTATATGTAAGGAAGAAGGAGGTGATGGGATGATGGCCCGGGACCAGTGTTTCAACGTGACTTGACTCCTAATGAGGAGGAGGATGAGCAAAAGGGTAAAAGGTGGTGGGGTGATATTGGCGACAAGCCGGTGATGTTGGTGGAGGCATTGGCAGGGGCCGATGGTGTGGGGAGAGGAGCTACGGGGTTGGTGGTGTCCCACCACCCAACCCAATGGCTATGGGTTCAAGGTTGCTTCCACTTCCTGTGGCACTAGGAGTGCGAGGCCTTATGGTCTCAATGATGTTATGGCCCACTTAGACACTACCACATCACTGTTGAGGAGCAGGGAAAACCCGCTTTGAGAGCGGGGATAGGACCTATTATCTCATGGACAATAAAGTGGCCCCCTTTGAGGCACAGATGTATGCAATGGTCTTCCATCTGGGAATTCCGTGCCCCTCTAGGAACACATGTTCCAAACCTGTGCTCAAGGTTAAGGATAGAACCAAAGAAGAGGTGATCAAGAAGGTTAGGGGTTTTCCCAAAGTAGCTTTTAGGATTTTCCTTCTATGTTTTATTTGAGTTTGATGTTTTGGGTTTTTAAATTGAATTTTTTTTATCATTTACTTAAGATATTTGAGTTTCCTAGACTTAGGCTATTTAGGATTTCCTACTTTCGCTATTTAGGATTTCTACTTTTATTTTCAATATTTTATTTTCATATAATCAAGTTCTTTATTTAGTGAAACGTTTTTAACACCTTTGCTTGTCTCCTAGTTTGTGCATTTTATTATTATTGTCTTAAGATTTTTTTTTTAAATCTTAATTTTCCTAAGTCATGGTTTAGTCAAGATTGTGAGTTAATGCATAGCTTCACACTCGATACCATAGTCATGTAAATTTCATTTCCCAAAAGAAACCTAACTTAACATTAGGAATATGGGTGTGAGTAAGACACGATTTTTTTACTTAACCTACCAGATCTTTTAGCTTAACATTTCACAATCTCATATCACAAACCAACCATAAGAAAAGGGGAATCATAAAAATAAATGGGGAAATTATCTAATGATAAACATAATATCAAAAAACGAGTTATTCTATTTACAATCCTTCAAGAGTTATATATATCAAGTTTAAAACATAATATTCAAAACTGTATCAACATAATCAAAAATCCCTAATACCTTATGACCTTGCATATGCAGTAAATCACAAGCAAAACCGATGCTCTCCGCTTCGCATCCACCAGCCACTGAATTGGGTTTGGAGGAAAGAGAATCACTAGCCACACACAACCGCATTCTCATTATCATTTTAAAAATTGTATATACGGGGTGAGCTTTCCAACTCGCTCAAAGGAGGGGGGGGGTTCAAGAAACATCCAATTATAGCATTTACATAAGTAAATATGATGCATGATTATAGAAATTAAACATATAGTCCATGATTCTCATAATGCAATTCATTTATTTTATTATCCACCTAAAACATAACTAAGTCTCAAAAATGCTATTACAAAATTAGGCGATCCCCATTTGAAACCGCCATCAACTACACAGGATAAAAACCCTTTAACGTGAATAGAAGCATCCCACCCTTGTATGCGCCCAGGGGTCACCCAAAAAAACCCTTGATAACTCCCCCCCCAGCTACCCCCCCGGGGTTCATCATCAGCCACATGGGATGTTTTCCCCCGCCCATAACAATCACATCGTATCGCGGATATGAAATTTAAAAAGGGACATCAAACATATCACAATGAGTTATCCAACACCTTAGCCCTTTTGGCAAGAGTTCATAGCATAGGAGTGATATCTAACCACATATATGCTACATATTTTTATAATAATATAGTTAGTATGAATTACACGATATCGGTATCACATCACCACAAAGGGTAATCCATCCCCAAAAACAAAACGGGCACACGAACGATAATATTTTTGGTCAAAAGTAACTCATGACCATTTGCCTAATCTAGCATGCATATAACAAATTGAGTATGGACTACGCAACATGGGGTACCAATCATCGCCACGGTTTATCTTTTTCCCCAAATGTAGTCCCAAAGTACACGATATCGATAACACATCACCAAAAGGGGGTAATTGTGATACAACTAACTTTAATGAACATAATCAATACATAAATTTTTAAACACATACGGCAATCAAAAGATCGGTACCACCTCGACAACGCCGATTCTATCTCATACATATAATAAACACACGACATCACGGAGGGGACCACCTCGCCACCCCGATTCTATCTCATACTTATAATAAACACACCATCACGGACCATACCACCTGGGCCACATCAGATCCCTTTATACATATCAATGAACATTTCATATCAAATCCACAAGAATGTGAGCAATGTAATTAAACATATTAAATTACGATGTGAGTAATTCTAGAATAATAAACATTCCCAAAATAAGGCAACCCCCCCCCTCACCTTGTTCATCTCTCTGTGTTAGGGTTTAAAAAAGGGGCCCCCCCTTGAGATTTAAAAAAAAAAGCGACGGATCAATGTAGCTAAGGGTCGAACTCAAGGAGAGCACCACTTTTTTTTTTTTATTTCTTTTAATAATGTGAAAGTGAACCATTAATGGTTGTGATCAAATTTTAATTCCCGCCCCATATGTATCTAAAATACCGCCCCAACCATTCGTCATCTAATAATTTAAAGACGCAACCCACACAATTAAAATTAAATAAATAAAAAAGGGAAAATAAACAACCCAAAATTAAAAATAAAGGAAAAAATACTGAAATAAAAATAAATTAAATGAAAGGGAGAAAGCTAAAGAGACTCACAAGTGGGTTTCTCTACTTAGCCCGAGGGATGCATCATAATATGTTTTTTTCCCCCTTTGCCCGGGAGAGTCCCCTTTTACAAGGGTTACTCACCGGTTTGGGGGGAAAAGGGGGAGACAATTAAAAAAAAAAATTTAAAATGATGGTTCTATGGGGGGGAGGGCAAAGCCAACACATACCCCCAGCCATAAACCCTTTGGGGGAAAAGGGGGATAGCAATAATGCAATGCCCTAAATAAAAATCCTAAATTAAGAAAAAAAAAGGGGGAGCCGAAGAGGGAATGAGAGGGGGGGAGAAGACACCAAGGAGCCTACTTACTTGAACTTAAACCCCCCAACAAAACTTGATCGTTTTGAGATACTACCAAGATTAAAAACCAGATCTGAATAAACCAAATCTGAAATTTCTAGTACTAGAGAAAACAAATATTAAAAAAAAAAATTGCTCCACGGCTCGGGTCTTGTCACCTGATCTAAGCCTAGAACTATAACAAAAAAATTACAACTCAATTGCATAAATCATAAACATAAAAGGCTGAATAAAAAAAAAAGAGTGCTTGCATTAATTGAAATAAAAAAGCTATTACAAAAGTGATTAAAGAAAAAAAAAGAAGAACCAAACTAAAGAGAGTGAGAGAGGAGAGAAAGAAGAAAACTAAGCATAAACTAGAAAGTAAACTAAGGAGAATAATAATTAGAAGGGGGAGGAAGGGCTTTATGGGGCTTTTATCTTGCCCCCTTTCCCTTTTTACAAGTCTTTTAAAAAAAAAAGAAAATAAAATAAAATAAAATTTTTGGGAAAAAACCCTCATTCTCGAGATATTTGTGAGGAAGGAGAGAATCCTTTTCCCAAAATTTAAACAAATTTTATTCCTTCCTTGCAACATTCACCAATATCTTGCAATCTTGATTAAATCGAAAAGAATCTCAGAAGCATCCAAGATTTTCCCGGGGGGCCAAGGAGAGAGGATAATCTTCGGGATTTTGTAGGAGAGAGGATGTGGTACCAAGAGTGGGCCCCAAATTTTGACCGGTTCTTGTTTCCTTTAAGCACTTTCTTTGTAAACTTGGAAACTAAAAAAAAACAAAAAAATAAAAGTAGTACTATCCAAAGTGGGGAAAAATGTACACTTATATCTCTAAGATTTCACACATTATTGTGCTCATAAAATTTCCCCCTTTTTTTTGACATTTGCTCCCCTTTCGAGCAAGATAAATAAATAAAGTAAAAGCCTAACTCATTTTTTAGGAATCAGGGTTGCACTTAGCATGTGCAACAAGCCTTTAAACCCTAAGTTACCCTAGTGGATGAGTTGTGTCTGTGGGTTTTTAAAGTGAATATGCCCCCAAAAATTCAGAATAAATAAATCCCAACCTTGGCTAATGGTAAGGCTCATACCGATGCGGAGCAAAGAAAATTCTCTTAAAAGGGGACCCCACACTTAAACTTTTATTACCCTTTTAACAATTTCGGGCACTAACATTTTTTTAATTTGGAACTCACTTAATCTTTCCAAAACATCCTTATCTTAAGGCAAAACCACTTGTGAAGAAATAGAGAACCAATGACTAAGGCGTTGGATTTTTTTTGACCAAAAAAGTTACCAAACATTAATGACTTTTTGAAATTTTTTTCTTCTTTATTGTTTTTTTTTGAATAATAAACTCTATTCTACTCCACTACTTTTGGCTTGAATGACATGGTGGAGCAAACCCCAAAAAACCCCCAAGTTACTTTTGGGGCCCAGTATATGCCCACAAAGGAAAGGGATGCTAGAGTTACTTCAAGTTTCCTCCCAAGAAATTTCGATCAAGACACCACGCCTCGAGGCGCAATGCCCTGCCTATTTCCCAAAGGGGAATCAACTTTATTCTTCTTTATACCATATTTCACATTTCATTTAAACTTGTGCATTTGTCAACCCATCCCCAAATTTAAAAAAGAAGGTCTCAACTCCAAATCAAAAGTAAAAAAAAACCCCGGGTAATGACATATGGTCCATCACCATAAAACATGGGTCTCCTATTTTAAAAAGAAAGTCCCATCTCAAGACACAAGCTTGTTTCTTTCTTCTAAAAGGGTTTTATACATTAAAAATTTACCTTAGTCAAAATTTTATTTTCATACATCAAGCAACCAAGGGTTATGATCATTAGCCAAAAGCCAAAGTAGGACTTCATCCTTAGCAAGCTAAAAAAATAAAAAAAAAACAAACAAAACAAAGTAAAAAAAAAAAAAGGGGGTTTTTCCCCAAATTTAAATTTCCCCTTATATTTGAGTTTTGCTCTTCTAGCAAGATAAATAAATAAAGAAAAAGCCTAACTCACTTTCAGGGGAATCACGGTTACACTAAAAGGGGGCAAAACCCTTTTTAAAATTCCCCTAAGTTACGGGTGGTTTGGGGTTTTTCCGGGGGTTTTTGGGAAAAGGAATATGCACCTAAAATTCAAAGAAAAAACCCCAAACCCTTTGGGCTAAAGGTAAGGCCATACCGATCCGGAGCAAAGATAATTTCTTTTACAAGGCCCCCCACACTTGAACTTCTATTCCCTTTATCAATTCTAGGCACTAAATATTTTTTAAATTTTGGGAACTTTTTTCCTTTTCCCCAAAATATCCTTATCTTAAGGCAAAACCATTTTGTGAAAAAATAGAGAACAATGACTAAGGCGTTGGAGTGTTTTTACCAAACATGTTACCAAGCATTAATGACATTTGCACATTTTTTTCTTCTTTATTGTTTTTTTATGAATAATAACTCTATTCTACTTCACTATTTTTGGGATTGAATGACATGGTGGAGCAAACCCCAAACACCGTTATTATGTAGTTTCCCTTTTGTATATCCCCACAAAGGCAAGGATGCTAGAGTTATTCAAGTTTCCTCCCAAGAAATTTCGATCAAGACACCACCCCTCGGGGAACAACCCCCTGCCTAGTTCCAAGGGAATCAACTTTATTCTTCTTTATACCACATTTCACATTTCTTTTAAAATTGTGCATTTGTCAACCCATGCCAAATTAAAAAGAAGGTCTCAACTCCAAATAAAAAGTAAAAGGAACCCATGACTTACATATGGTCCATCACCATAAAATAGGGGTCTCTTATTTTTCAAAAGAAAGTCCCATCTCAAGACACATGCTTGTTTCTTTCTTCTCAACAAGGTTTTATACTTCAAAATGGGTACCTTAGTCAAAAGTTTTATTTTCATACATCAAGCAACCGAATGGTATGATCATTAACCAAAAGCCAATGTAGGACTTCATCCTTAGCAAGCTCAAAAATAAAAAGAAAAACAAACAAAACAAAGTGAAAAAAAAAATAAAAACTGGTTTCCCTATTAATTCCCCCATACTTGACTTTTGCTATCCTCGAGCAAGATAAATAAATAAAGAAAAATCCTAATTCACTTTCATAGGAATCACGGTTGCACTTAGCATGTGCAACAAGCCTTTAAACCCCTAAGTTACCCTAGTGGATGAGTTGTGTCTCGTGGGTGTTTGCAGTGAATATGTATCCAAAATTCAGAATAAACAACTCCCAACCTTGGCTAAAGGTAAGGCTCATACCGATCCGAGCAAAGATAATTTCTTACAAGGACCCCACACTTGAACTTCTATTACCCTTTATCAATTCTAGGCACTAGCATATTTCTTAATTTGGAACTCACCTCGCCTCTTCCAAAATATCCTTATCTTAAGGCAAAACCACTTGTAAAAAAATAGAGAACTAATGACAAACGGGGAGTTTTTTACCAAACATGTTACCAAGCATTAATGACATTTGAAATTTTTTCTTCTTTATTGTTTTTTTATGAATAATAACTCTATTCTACTCCACTACTTTTGGCTTGAATGACATGGTGGAGCAAAACCACCCGTTACTATGTAGTTTTGCATATCCCCCAAAAAGGGGTGATGCTAGAGTTATTTGGTTTTTCCCTCCAAGAAATTTGATCAAGACACCACCCCCCCGAGGCCAATGCCTGCCTATTTCCAAGGAATCAACTCTTATTCTTCTTTTACCACATTTCAATTTTTTTAAAAATTTGTGCATTTGTCAACCCATCCCAAAATTTAAAAAAGAAGGTCTCAACTCCAATCAAAATAAAAGAACCCAGACTTACATATGGTCCATCACCATAAAATGGGTTTTATTTTTAAAAGAAAGTCCCATCTCAAGACACATGCTTGTTTCTTTTTTCCCAAAGGTTTTATACATTCAAAAGGGGATTAGTAAAAAATTTTATTTTCATACATCAAGCAACCGAATGGTATGATCATTAGCCAAAAAAAACC